>CM076583.1:1087726826-1088024417 GCA_034641835.2 Pinus albicaulis
CACTTCAGTTTGAGCTACAGAAGTGGCTCATGCAACTGACAGAGGAATCACATGGTTCCCAAGAGTTTGATGGCCTCATGCATGGTTGACTTCGGTTAGAACTTCAGTGGCAGAAGTTTGGTGGAGTTAATGAGACAGATAGTGGAGTTGTGTTCTGTTTATTTTAGTTGAACTAGTTGAGATTAGTTTAATTAGCTAATCAATTAGTTATGAGTGGAGTGAATTAAATAATATTTAATTCATTAATTAGTAACTCATTATTCAACTCAAGAACACATCAGTTCACTACAGTGCATGATCAGTTCAGTGGAGACCAGTGAAAGAGGTAGATGAAAGGGTGGAGTTAGCTATCAGTTGTGACTATACTGTTGCTATTTGCAACACATAGATAGGAGGAGTAAGCCCATGAGGATTGTGCAGTTCAAGCTGGTGGTTTATCTATATAAAGAGGCCACCCCATAGCATTGAAACATGCAATAGAGGCAAGGCAATTGGCGGTGAGTTTTGAACCAGTAACCTGTTCAAAACTGAGCTAGATTGTGAGTAACTTCATGAGAAAGTACTGAGTACTTGTGAGGAGTATTGTACTGAGTTGGTTACTTGATTTCTCAATTCCAAATCAAATTCCTGCAAAATGACAATCCATTTTTTGAATATTTAGGTAATTGACGTGATAAGATATAAGTCATGGGGTTGCAATCTGGTAATGGTCTTTTGAAACGAGGATATAGTGGTAAAATCTTTGGACGACTTGAGCAACCGCCAAAGCTAACTTTTCTACATTCGAATACTTAAATTTCGTATCATTGAGATTATGACTCAAATAATAGATCGGATGTTCCATCTGTTGAAAATGCAGCAAGATGATGGAGCTTAGTGAAATGAAGTCGCCTTCACTAAGTGGGCCCGCAGGCAAATTCTGGCGCAAAATCTATTTTTAGACTATGTCTATTTTTAGACATATGGAGCATGGTTCGGGGATTCCAGTTTGAGATTCTTGAAGTATGTGTCATGTTGGTAAAAATAGATGAGACTCTATTTTGAGGTCAAAGAGGTCGAAGTCTATTTTTAGACTGCCTCTCCTTAAAACAGGGAAGTCAAATATTATTTACCCTTAATAATATTTAGACTATAAACAGCAGTTTACTCTATTGGAGCACTTCAGTTCGAGCTACAGAAGTGGCTCATGCATCTGACAGAGGAATCACGTGGTTCCCGAGGGTTTGATGGCATCATGCATGGTTGACTTCAGTTGGACTTCAGTGGCAGAAGTTTGGAGGAGTTAATGAGACAGCTAGTGGAGTTGTGTTCTGTTTATTTTAGTTGAACTAGTTGAGATTAGTTTAATTATCTAATCAATTAGTTATGAGTGGAGTGAATTAAATATTATTTAATTCATTAATTAGTAACTCATTATTCAACTCAAGAACACATCAGTTCACTACAGTGCATGATCAGTTCAGTGGAGACCAGTGAAAGAGATAGATGAAAGGGTGGAGTTAGCTATCGGTTGTGACTATACTGTTGCTATTTGCAACACACAGATAGGAGGAGTAAGCCCATGAGGATTGCGCAGTTCAGGCTGGTGGTTTATCTATATAAAGAGGCCATCCCATAGCATTGAAACATGCAATAGAGGCAAGGCAATTGGCGGTGAGTTTTGAACCAGTAACCTGTTCAAAACTGAGCTAGATTGTGGGTAACTTCATGAGAAAGTACTGAGTACTTGTGAGGAGTATTGTACTGAGTTGGTTACTTGATTTCTCCATTATAATATACACAATAGCTGCGGGGTTTTCAGCTATAAGCTTTCCCCATACATACTGTGTTAATGTGTATGATGATTTGATGTGTTATCGCTTGATTTTATTTCCGCATGTGTGATGATCTGAGTTGATTGAGTGGAAGAGATTATGTGTTATGTATGAAGCTCAAATAGTATGTGACGAGGATAGTCTCGGTGGATAATTATTTATTATTCAGCAAATTTCTACACTATCCCATTTTCTATTTGGACCAATACCATAGCAATGGTCGTATCAGCCGCGGTGATATATAGGAAATAATCATTCTGATAATTAGGGGGATACATTAATGACGCACGAACAAGAGTATCCTTGACAACATCAAAAGAATATTGTGCAACTTGGTCCCAATGGAAGGGAACCCCTTTTTTAAAGAGCTGAGTAAATCCTTTAGCCATTTAGGTGTAGTTGGGTATGAAACTCCTTAGGAAGTTAGCCTTTCCTTGAAGTTTCTGTATCTAAAGTAAATTTTGTGGCGCAGGCAAATCCAGAATGGCCTGAACCTTCAATGGGTCGATTAGAATTCCTTCTTTTGAGACGACGAATCCAAGAAAACGACTAGAACCAACACAAAACACACATTTATGTGGATTGAGGCGTATTTCATAGTGTCGACAGCGTAATAAGATTGCTCTCAAATGCATCGGGTGATCAGTCTGATTTCGTGAATGTGCGGGCAAATCATCTAGATAGGGTTGAACAATGTGCTTGATGTGATTGAAATCATAATCCATTTCTCTTTGAAATATTTCCCCAGCGTTCTTTAAACCAAACAGAAGTTTCCTATAAGCGAATGTGCCCCAGGGACAGATGAATGTTGTCTTATTTTGATCCTCTGGGCGGATATTGATTTGATGTAGCCGGAAAATCCATCCATGAAAGAAAATATTTCACACCAAGCACAATCGTCAATAATCTGGTCGATAAAGGGAGTAGGATAGTTGTCTTTTGGACAAGCCAGATTGGAATCCCGATAATCGACGCATACTCTAATGGTTCCTTGTTTCTTCATGACAGGAACGATGTTGGAAACCCACTCAGTTAGCAGAACAATGTAAATGAAACCAGCATGAAAAAGTTTCTCAACTTCTGCTTTAATGGAAGCGACCTTCTTTGGATGAGCAAGACGAAGGCGTTGACACACCAGTTTGACATCTAGATACATATTAATAGTGTGTTCGACGATACTAGTATCTATGTCTGGCATTTCCTCGTAAGACCAAGCAAATACATCACGGAATTCACAAAAAAGAGAGCGATATGTTTCAATTTCTAATGGAGAACAAGACACACCAACATGAATATTTTCTACAACGCCAGGTTTAGTCAAAATATCGATAGAAATGGTTTCTTCAATATTTGACAAATTTCGCTCGAAATCGATTACATTAATAGGTAAAAAATTTGAAAATAATTTTTTGATTGATGGGTGATATAGTTCACTGAGATAATTTTCTTCATAATTAGGAAGATGGCAATGATGATGATAATCTTCCCATGGTTCTCCTTCTGACATCATGTTTTACAGAATATTCTCATATATCAAGAAAGTTGAGAAAAAAGGATCAGATGGAGTACCAAAATCTAAGGAACGATCAACCCAAACAACTGGCGACGTTGATTTCAGATTTTCCACCCAAGCCAGATAGATTGATTGCTATGCCAGCTCAATAGGTTTGGGCGGCAGAAACTCATCCATTGTAAAAAATTTAGAATCGCCCGTACTCTTCCTTAAGCCAAATGCAGTGGAAGAGATCATGTAGCAGGTCTCTATACTTTCAATTTCTACCAATGTTGCAGGCAGCGGTAATGCAAAGGTTCCCATGAGAGTGGAATCCTTTAAGAGTCCTACACCAATGTTATGAAGTGCTAGTTGGGGTGCGTGAAAGAATAGAAAACTTCCAGTTACCTGCGAAGCAGAGGTAAAGAAGGATAGCTGATTGATGACTGTGATTGTACCTTTATATGGAAAGGCGATCATTCTAAAATATGTAGAAAAAATTGCAGTCATAGCATATACCCATAGTAGAATATTATAGTCAAGGGTTCCATCAACAACCTCGACATCAACATTCACTGTTTTTCCCCCTAGTTCAACATGCATGTTATTAATAATACCACAAGGATTATATGTATTTCCATTGAAAGCCTTCAACGTTGTTGATGATTGAGATAAGCGCAGCGAGCCAAGTGACTTCCTACAATTTAGAGACATAATGCATGTACATGCTCCCTCATCAATAATAGTGTGATGAACAAGGTGATTGAGAACATTTAATTATATGAAGAATGCCAATTCTGCTGGTAATTGTGGCACATAGCCCGTATGATTAAAGACGACAAGATTAGAATCAGTCCGATCAATTCCACCAATAGCCGACAATAAAGACTGTTTTTGGGAGGGACAATTTTGTAATACCTCAAGAACAGAAATGGCTGAAGGGGATTGAGCCAAATCTTCAACTATATTATAATTTTGAGCAGCTCTTTCTCAAGGATTATATGTTGATTTATGAACGACTCCCTTAGGTGGCTTAATTGTCAATTCAGGAATAGCAGTAGGTGGTATCGATTCCGTAGACGAATTCATAGTCGAGGTAGTAGGTTGATCAGTTGCTTGACTACCATAATATTTATTACGCATTAACACCAAAATATCTGTTGAAGGTTTTGTGACAGATAACATAAGCACTTGGGAACTAGAAGGTGGATCCGTAGCAACCAAATTTGTGTCCAGATTCGAAAACGGATCTATCAACACAGCTGATGCATGAGAAGTCTTAATTATTTTTGAGACATCAGCGTAGTGAGGACAATCCCGAATAAAATTTTCCCCATTACAGGTTATGCATGGATAACAAGGTTTCCTAGGCCCAGATGATTGATCAGATGATCTTTCCTGCGGGTTAGAAGTTTGCTTTTTCTTAGATTTCCCTTTTTTCTTATCTCTGGGTTGCTTGTCACTTTTGCCTTTGTCAATGAATGGAATTGATTTCGAAAGAAGGTGTAGGATCAAATGCAATAGTATTATGTGTGCTTGCAGTACCATTCAAACCGTCTCTTGCATGAGAGTCCTTTAAATTTGGAGGAACAGTGAAATTAGATCGCAGTGCATTAGGAATTTTTTCATAAAGCGTGCCAAATTGGGTATAGATCAAGTCTAAATATTGGGCACGAGCAATAAATTGCTCTTCAGTGACTATGCCACCCTTAGCCACATCCTTAGTTATATATGGTAACAGGGACTTAATGAACCACTCAGCAAGGAGCTTATCAGGAACAAATGTCTTAACCATTCTTCGACGTCGACGCCACTCATGAATATGATAAAAAATGTAAGTAGCATTAGTCTGTTTGAAAGTGGTGAAGAGTTTCGTTCCAGTTTCATACCATATGGGTAACTGGAAGTGATTCAAAAAGACAGTAGCTAGGGCAGTGAAATTATCAAAATAAGCTCTAGGTAAATCCATGTATCATTTTGCAGCCGGACCAATGAGCGTACGTTGGAAAATACGTAGTCGAACAGAGTCATCATTCACAGATTTTGATGAACACCATAAATGATAAGTCATAACATGAGTCGGTAGTTCTTCCCCAGGGTTTCCATTGAATTTAGGAATATCCGAGGGTAATTTGTGAGGTATCACCGGCCACCAAGGAGCATAATTGATTGGATCGTTGGTTAGCCGATTTAAATCCAGTAACTCTAAAGTTGCAACAAAAGGAAACTGTTTATTAAGGTTAGGTTGATCATAGCTAGGGTATGATGTTATTGCTTGAGAAACAGGCCTTTAAGAACAAGCATAAGGAATCTGCTGCTGGTAACCCAGATAGGGGTCGTTTTGATAAGCAAACGCTTGAGGATTCTATTGACCAAAACTTGGGTACGATACTTGTTGAAATGAAGGTTGAGTCATTTGCACCTGAGGCTGCCAAGGGATCTGTCCACTGATGTTATAACCCAAATTAGGATAACCTGGATTCGATTGAGGATAATTATAACCTGTTTGTGGCTGTGACATGCCATAAAATGGTAAACCAGCTTGTGAATATATGATTTCAGGTACTGGTTGTTGTTGTAAATTAATCGAAGGATTTGGATTCTGTGGGCCCAATAGTACTTGATCGTATTAAGTTGAAGGACCCACCTGAAATAATTGTTGTACAACATTTACATTATGTAACAAGGGTAAAGATGTATTAACAAGCGGAAGTGATGTGGGTGTAACAGGTTTAACTGGTTGATACGAGTGTAGAATCATTTTTTATTGGATAGGCAGAGTGGGCTTCCATTGACAAACATTCATTTCTACATTAGGTTGACCAAAAAATGACGGAGTACTGTCAATGACCAAAGTTTTCCCCCCTCCATGAGGAGGATAATAAGATGGAAAATATTGCTCTCCAAATGCAGGGAGTCCATTTGATATGGTATTGGATGGAATAGACCCAGAAGGGCCAGCTTGATATTGCCCTGATGATGTGTATAAAGAATCAAGTCGTTCAGTACTCACTATAGGTTTACCATTTAGAATACCAGACAATGACATTGGCGAAGTCCACGGGTTTGAAAATGCACTAGAAAAAATTATGGATAAATATTTATAACCTGATGGGACCAAAGGGCCACCATGAAAATATGATTCTGGTGAAGTTGTAAACATCAACGGGGTAGCGAGGGCAAGCGCTGACGTAATTGGAACAGATGGCCCAACCAAAGATGTTGGTTCAGGCATGGTTACTTGACCAAAGTTATACCCTTTTGAATCGATGGGAATTCGAATAGGAACAGGACCAAAAAAAGCAGGGGTGGTGATTAAGGAAAATACTCGTACAGGTAAAGATCCTCCCCAAAATGGGTTGGAGTTAAAGGTGTCTCGTCTTGTGGGATTTCTTCAATCGAAATCAAACTAGGTGGAAGTATTTCGGCGTCAGGCCCAAAGTATATTTCAGAAGGTTGACTGTGTGATATGGGAGACTCAATGGCTACAAAAAATTGTGGGATGACCAATGGAGGAACAACTTCTGGTTGTTCGACTTCGGGATTCAGATTTTATGGGAAAGAAGAGATAGGATCTGGATCAACTTCCGGTTGAACAACGTCGGGTTCAAGAGGTATGGTCTCACTGATTGGATGGACCTTGACCACAGGTAGTTTTGAGGACTCTGTCTCGACAACCGTAGATGAACCAGGATGTGTAGAAACAACTTGTACCAACTCTGGTATATGGGAAGATGATGTTTCACCAGAGGTACTAATAGTACTAGTTTCAGTAGAGTGATGTTGCCTTTGCTAACCACGAGTAACTTTTGGTGGTAAAGGTGGTTTCAATGTTAATCTACGCGAATGATGGGGAAAAGGATTTTTTTCTTCCACGATGACTGATTTATTTTAACCAAAAACAAATAAACAAAATAAAAGGGTAAGCTAGGAAAAAGGTTTACCAAGAAACTGTGAACTGCATAATACCTCCTGGTGAACCAAGAAGTACGGGCAGGCATTCTCCCCAAATGTTCTGTTCGGTGTATCACAATTTACAAGGCGGTCGACTCGATTCACTATGGATGGGTAGCAACATAAATTTGTCCTCCCAAATATACCCAAAGGTACGTGGAGGACCAAGTCTATATTAGCAATGTCTAATGCGAAACCGCACAGTGAGAGCACCCCTTTACACTTTTCATATAGTAACACTACCCGATATACCCAAAAGTACGTGGACAACCTATGATATACTTACGTACGTGGAGTGAGGCATCACACTCGGAATGTATCACAGAAAATTAACGACAACTTCTATGTTTTACGACATCGGAACACGTCTCTAGACTAGACCTTCTAAATGTTATCGTTATGGTTCCAATGCTTTTTTAGGTAAATTGATGTAAATTTTAAGTTGATCTTGTTTATCAATTTTCCTTTCAAGGTTCACCGCGATGATGTACTGGAAATTCCTAAAATGCAAACTAAAATGATAAGCAATCTTTTCAATTTTAGTTTTTTAATGAAAATCCTACTAGCGGGAAAGAGCAAACAATCAAAGGGCACAAACTAAAATCCAGCTTTCCTAATTGTTCCTACGCAAAACACACAATCCATTACATGAAAATGTAGGTTTTTCTTTTCATTCCCTTTAATGTGAATGCAAAAAAGGAAACTAAGTGCATCAAATCAATAAAAACAAATTCCTTTTACTTTAAGAAATTAGGAATTGAACAACAATTTCTCTTTTTAGGAAAAATGAAGATTTTAACTACAATTTATCCTATAGGAAACGAAGAATTTAACGACAATTTCCTTTTCAAAAGAAAATGAAACTAATGTAGCAATGAAAATACTTTGAAATTAATTCGTAAATGATAAAGAAAAACACTTTAAATAAACATTGAACAAACTTTTCTTTCAAAGGAGGAAGAGGTAGGTAAAGTCACTGCTTAATATGAAGCATCGGGCACTTTGAAAACACAGAAAACAACAAATTGAAAGAAAATGCAATGAAAAATTCAATGGAATTTGGTTGACTCTAGGGGGCAATGCAATCTCTAAGGGGAGATAGTGCGTTGCAATGCACCCCTGAGTGGGAGATATTGCTATGAAAAGCACTGTGTCCTGTTCAACAATGCGTTGGGCGCGGCAGAGAACAAAAACTTAGGCTATTTAACGCACTTCTAATGCAAATTTGAATTCAAAAAGCTTAATCTTTCAGAGTAAATGCTACTGGGTTGATAACAGAGGAAAAATACACCAAGGATGAAGGGTAAACTCCCCAGCGGAGTCGCCAATTTGTTATGCATAATTATGAATTACGGATAAAACATTCTTCCCTAAATGTGGTGCAATGCATTTAGAACAACAGGTTAAATACTTTGTAGATACTTTTCCTAACACTAAATAGACACACAGAACATTTCAAGAAACTTACTTGGAGTCCAAGCGCTTCCAATTCTCCTTCTGTCGCTCTTGCTATAGCTTCAAATCCAAGCTAGATTGCCAAAATATTTCCTGCAAGAATGAACACTAAATAGCAAAGAGATAGCAATATATAGATGCCTATTCAAGTTATTCAGTTAAATCAATGAAACATGAACCATACACATCAGATAAGAATTCATAATATAAAAGACAGAAGCTTATACAGATACATATGTGGGAAAGTAAATAACAATCTTTATTAATGGATAGAAGGGAAGGTTACAACCAGCGATTGATTTGATGTCACCATCTCCAGCATCATCCCAGCCTCATCACAATGAACATCTCTCCAGCAGCATATCACTCAAATCAATTCCTCAATTGAAATTCCACCAGCATTTCTCTACTCAAATTTTTCCTTCTCAAGCACTAAGATATGTGCTCAATTTATAGATGAGCTAAAGGTAGTTTCACAATCAATGAATTTATAATAATAGGCAACACGTGTTCCCAAGCTTATAGGTATCAAATGGACACATGGATTCGAAGTTTAACACATATGCACTCTTCTAGAAGGCACTAGCCAAGTGGAGATTCCAGAATAATGAGAATTTCGCTCCCAGTTGACAAACGCACCCTTGAGTGTCAGGAAGTGCTTTGCAAAGCACCCTTGAATGGAGGTACCTGCATATGCAACGTACTTAGCCCCTTGAGAGACTACGTTGGTGAGCTCATAGGTGTTATAACATATACTTCAAATCTTGGAAACCTTGCAATGGAAGTCAGCCATGATTGTCTTTGTTCTTGTCTTAGGGCATATAGCCACTGAAATGATAGGGGATGATAGACACTATTCATTGGTTCTGGGGATGATGTCCAGTTTAACCAGGTCATTGGGAATGGTGCCCAAATTGACCTATAACAAGCCAATTTTATGTGTAGGGTATGGAACAAATTTTTCAATCCGTGCACATCTTGATCCCTTTGTTGTCGCAGCATGGTCCATTGGATGTACTTGTCCTCATAGCTCCCAACAGGGTATGTTAGGTCCCTATATTACTATTTTAGCCCCTTATTGTTATTAGTGTAGCCCCCTTATTGTTATTATATTACCCCTGTAACCCCAATATTGTTATTATTGTGCCCTTACATTGTTATTTTTAGGTCGGCTAGGATTATGTTGTGGCCCACTAGGATTACATTGTGGCCCCATGGACTCCTATATATAGAAAGGAGGTTTTGTCATTTGTATCATCCAAGAATTGTTCATTAATGTAATGTATTGGAGGTTTCCCCCTTGAAGTAGCTTATTTCTAAGGCATTGATATATATTTTCTTCTATTTTTGGAGCTGGTTTCACAACATTTGGTATCAAAGCTTTGGATTCTAGGGTTTCGCTACTCTAAACAGGTCATCATGGAATTTTCGCTATAACGTTTTTTCTACGAAGTTTCAGAAGTTGAAATTTTTATAGTACGAAGCCGAAATTTTGAGGATCAGCGTCGAAAAATTTCAGATCTTGGTTCCCAATATTTTCGGAGATATGATCTGTGGAAGTTAGGTCTTTTTGCAGGCTCCCCAATTTAACCTAAACAGGTCATTGCAGCATTTTCGCTATAACTGTTTTTTTACGAAGGCCCAGAACCTGAAATTTTTAGAGCGCGAAGCTGAACTCCTGAGGAACATTGTCGCAAAATTTCAGATCTTGGTTCGCAATGATATGGTCTGTGGAAGTTAGGAATTTTTCAGGCTCCTAAATTTCATCTCAAAGAGGTGATCGTAGGAAAATCTTCATAACATTCTCTCTGAGCGTCGGATTTTAATTCTGTAAAAATTGGATGCAAGCACATGGAATTTAGTTTCCTATCTATCAATTTCAGAGTCGAAGGAGGAAGCAATGACACGTTGCAAGTCATACAAGTTCGCTCTACTGAACTAGTCCATAATTAGGTCATCGTAGGAGATTGGGCACCACTTTGTCTTTAAGAATCCAAATCAGCTCAGACTTGTGGCATTCGAAAGAGGATTCAGAGAGCTACCTTAGTACCAAATTTCAGATATTGAAGATCCTAAATCATAGAGATAATGCAGTTTCAATATTGCACTCCTCAAAAGCAAGAAAAAGGTGTGTATTTTTTTTCGAACTACGTAACTCTCGTTTGAAAAAAATTAGTTGGAATTTATTCCAAGGGCATATTGAAGAATAGATATCAGTATTGGGTTCTAAAATGGCCCCTAAAAAGAATTCAACACCCATTAAGCCTTCAGAAGGCTCTACTATGACTCATGAAGACGAAGAAACACAACATGAGATATCAAAATTACAAGAGCAAGTGCACCAAATTTCGCTATCGCAAAGAGCAACAAAAAATGAAATGGAAGTTTTGAAGAAAGGCATGGAAACTAAGATGGATGGTTTGAAGAAAGGCGTGGAAGCTAAGATGAATGGTTTTGAAGCTAAGATGGATGGCATGGAAGTGGGCATGGAAGCTAAGATGGATGACATGGAAGCGAAGATCGATGAAAAAATGAAAGACAACATGGAAAACATGAAGAAGGATCTAAAAGTAGACATTGAAGGTTTGGAAAAGTTGATACAAGAAATGCTTCCTAATGGTGAAAAGATAGTAGAGGAAAGTCATGATGAGAACAAAATAAATGTTAATCATGATTTCATACACTCTACTGTTGGCGGGAAGAACCACCATATTCCAAAAATGGATATGAGGAAGTTTGATGGAAAGGATCCTGTAACATGGATACTACGGATGGAGCAATATTTTGATCTCCATAATGTGCAAAACACACAAAAGGTACGCATTGCAACTTTACATTTAGAACAAAATACATTTGTATGGTATCGATGGCTTTGCTCCCGTAAAAAAATTGTCGCTTGGTCAATTTTTACGGAGGAAATGATAGCACATTATGAGGATACAAAGAGCAACACCTTCTTTAGCCAATTGATAAATCTCAAACAAAAGGGTTTAGTGGGGAGCACATTGAGGACTTCCAAAAATTGAATATAAGGGTAACTGATATTCCAGAGGAACACAGGATTGATCTCTTCATAGGCACTTTAAAGGATAACATCCAACATGAAGTTCACGTTTTGGAAACTGATTCATTGGAGAAGGCATTCAGGTTGGCAAGAAAAGTTGAATGTAAAATTATAGCGACAAGGAAGCCTACCACTCAATTCTATAAAGAAGGAAGTGTTGATACGTCTAGATTTCCACAACCTACAAGGTTGACACCACAACAATTGGAAGAAAAAAGAGCAAAAGGGCTTTGCTACAGTTGTGATAGCAAATACACTAAAGGTCATAAGTGTTCTGAAAAGAAATTATTTTACATAGATTGTGAAGAAGAAGAAGAAAATGAATAAGAAGAGGATATACACCAGGAACCAGCCCTAGAAGAGGAAGAAATGAATCCGACCATATCGTGTAATGCACTGGCAGGAATTACCACTCCTCAAACTCTCAAGATAGCAGGACAAATCAAGAAGAAAAGGTAATAGTGTTGATTGATTCAGGTAGCACCCATAATTTTATTCATTGTAAGGTAGCCAAGGAATTAAATTGTTTCCTATACCCAGCACCAGAATGTCAAGTGATGGTTGCAAATGGAGGAACTATAAATTGGTCTGGAAAATGCCATAATATCAAGCTAACCATGGGGGAATATGTATTGACTAGTCCAATGCTTTCCATTCCTATGGGAGGTGCTGATGTTGTACTAGGAGTACAATGGTTACAATCATTAGGGACGGTAGCTTTTAATTTTCAAGAACTTTTCTTGAAATTTTTTTCAGAAGGAAAGGAAGTCGAATTACGGGGTATTGAAGGGAAGCCGGGAAGGATAATAAGCTCTAATGTCATGACAAAGCTTATAAAGAAAGAACAACGAGGCGTAATTGCACAATTATGCTCACTAGAAGTTCCGACATCAAAATCATCTATTTCTGCAGATCTCCAACAAGTCTTGGACAATCATTCCAAGATGTTTGAAACTCCCAAAGGACTCCCACATATTCGTGATCATGATCATGCTATTCATTTGATTCCAGGAAGTGTTCCTCCAAACATCAGGCCTTATAGATATCCTTACTTCCAAAAGAGCGAAATTGAATGTATGATTGCAGAAATGTTAGAGGCGGGTATAATTCAACCTAGTCATAGTTCTTTCTCTGCTCCTGTAGTATTGGTACACAAGAAGGATGGATCATGGCGAATGTGTCCGGATTATAGGGAGCTCAATAAGCTCACCATTAAAGATAAATTTCCCATTCCTGTGATTGATGAATTATTGGATGAATTACATGGAGAAATTTGTTTTACCAAGTTGGATCTTCGTTCAGGATATCATCAAATTAGAATGAAGACTGAAGATATTCCAAAAACAACATTTCGAACTCATGAGGGTCATTATGAATTTTTGGTCATACCTTTTGGCCTTACCAATGCACCTTCTACATTTCAAGGGTTGATGAATTCCATTTTCAAACCCTTCCTTAGAAAATTTGTGCTAGTATTTTTTGATGATATACTAATCTACAACAGGTCTTGGAAGGATCATGTTCAACATGTTGACAAGGTGCTCAAACTATTGCAGGAGAAACAATTATATGCAAAATCATCCAAATGTTTCTTTGGAGTACAAGAGGTGGAATATCTGGGTCATATTGTATCTCATGAGGGTGTTAAGGTAGACCCTAACAAAATTAAAGCCAATAAGGAATGGAAAGTCCCCACAACTATAAAGAAGTTGCGAGGATTTCTCGGTTTAACGGGGTATTATCACAAGTTGTTAAGAATTATGGGAGAATAGCAGCACCTCTAACAACATTATTGAAGAAATATGCATTTTCATGGACTCCTGAAGCAACTAAGGCCTTTGAACATCTTAAGGAGGCAATGTGCCATGCACCAGTCTTAGCTACGCCAGACTTCACAAAAACCTTTATTGTGGAATGTGATGCCTCAGGAAATGGAATTGGTGCAGTTTTAATGCAGGAAGGAAGACCCATTGCTTTTGAAAGTCGTCCAATCAAAGGAAAGTATTTACAGAAACCTATTTATGATAAGGAAATGTTAGCAATACTACATGCACTAAAGAAATGGCGAACTTACCTAATGGGAAGACACTTCAAGGTAAAAACTGATCATGATAGTCTTAAACACTTTTTGGAACAAAGACTATCTTTAGAAGAGCAGCAAAAATGGATCACAAAGATGTTGGGTTATGACTTTGAAATAATCTACAAAAAAGGGAAGCTAAATGTTGTTGCAGATGCACTCTCAAGAAAGAATGAAGAGGTGGAAGCATTGCTTTGTGCCATTTCTATTATCCAACCAGATTGGATAACCGAAGCAAGGGATGAATGGAAGAGGGACGAAGAAGTGTGGACACTCATTCAAAAGTTGGAGCAAGATCCTAGTACATCTGATACATTTATTTGGAAAAATGATTCCTTATGGTACAAAGATCGCTTATATCTTTGTAATAATTCCCAACTAAAACAAAAGATTCTTCTGGAATTGCACACTTCTCCTTTAGGAGGACACTCAAGATTTTTAAAAACTTACCACGGGGTGAAGAAAGAATTTTTTTGGGATGGCCTTAAATCTGATATTCGAAAGTTTGTGGCGGAATGTTTGGTTTGCCAGCAGAATAAAGTGGAAACAATTAAGACCCCAGGACTTCTACAACCTTTATCCATTCCAAGTCAACGTTGGGAGGAGATTTCAATGGATTTTATCCTAGGTTTACCTAAGTCCGAAGGAAAGAGTGTCATCATGGTGGTAGTTGATAGACTTACCAAGTATGCACACTTTTGTGCATTATCTCATCCATTTAAAGCAAGTACAGTTGCTACTACATTTATGGACACAATTCAAAAGCTACATAGAAACCCAAGGGTTATTGTGAGCAACAAAGATCCCAGTTTTACTGGAAATTTTTGGACGGAGTTATTTTCTTGTTTGGGTACTCAATTAGCTCATAGCTCATCTTATCATCCTCAATCTGATGGTCAAACGGAGATAGTAAATAAATGTTTGGAAGGATATCTTCGTTGCTTTGTATCTGATAAACAAACACAATTGGTCAAGTGGTTACCTCTCGCTGAATGGTGGTATAACACTTCCTTCCATACTGCAGCAAAAATGACCCCATTTATGGCACTTTCTGGATATCATCCACTGTCCATCACATCATCTTTAAGAGAAAATTCTAAGGTTCAAGCAATGGAAGATCACATCGAGCATCAACAAGAAGTTCTCCAACTCTTAAAGGATAACCTAAATTTGGCACAAAATCGAATGAAACAACAGGCAAATCAACATCGCAGCGAGAGAAGTTTTGATGTAGGATACTGGGTATTTTTACGGCTACAACCATACAAACAAATTTCCCTCAAGCAAGCTAAGAAGGATAATAAATTATCACCAAAGTATTGTGGTCCTTACAAGGTGTTGCAAAAGATTGGTACTATGGCATACAAATTGGAGCTTCCTACTTCTTCACGAGTGCATCCAATTTTCCATGTTTCATGCTTAAAGAAGGTTATAGGTGAAAATATTCAAGTTCAAACAATATTTCTAGACCTTGATGAGGAAGGAAAAATTATATTGGAACCTGAAGTGGTCACGTAAACAAGAACTCGACAGTTACGAAATCGATCAATTTCAGAGTATCTCATCAAGCGGAAGAACTTACCCGCTGAAGATTCTACATGGGAGGATGAGAATTTTATACAGAAGCACCTAGAGCTACTCAAGCGTTGAGGACAACACTTTTTTGAAGGAGAGGGGCATGTTAGGTCCCTATATTACTAGTTTATCCCCTTATTGTTATTAGTGTAGCCCCCTTATTGTTATTATTGTACCCATGTAACCCCAATATTGTTATTATTGTGCCCTTGCATTGTTATTGTTAGGTCGGCTAGGATTACATTGTGGCCCACTAGGATTACATTGTGGCCCCATGGACTCCTATATATAGAAAGGAGGTTTTTTCATGTTTATCATCCAAGAATTTTTCATTAATGTAATGTATTGGAGGTTTCCCCCTCGAAGTGGCTTATTTCTAAGGCGTTGATATATCTTTTCTTCTATTTTTGGAGTTGGTTTCACAACAAGGTAATATTGTTCCTTGATGTCGTCTCGGAATGAATACCAAGTGGGTGCGACTGAGAACAGAGAGGGTTCCCTCTCGTCCTTTTTCTCACAGTATATTTCCCACCAGTCTTTGACATGGGAGGCAGCTTTGAGGAGTGCAAAAATAAAATTTTCTCGGTCGGAGAAATCGGAGAAAATTCAACCATCTATCTACGGCATCTGCATCTATCTAGCCTTCAAATACAGGAATGCCAAAGTTTACATGTACCTTGAAGGGAGTGGCGCCTCCAGCGTGACTTTTGGATGCATATGCGTCGTAGGTGGGCAACCATTGAAGGATCTCAACAAAGTTATCCATCATCGTGTTCCTTTGTTTCTCGAGGGCCTCCTCAAGAAATATTTTGATAGGATCTCCTGCTCCCTCGTCTTTATTTTCTTCCACCATGGGAGGTCGTTGGGGCTTGCTAGGTTGATCTTGCAGGGGTTCAACCAAATCGAGCCCTAACTCCTTATACCCTGACCTCGTTGGGGACATGCAAAGAAAAACAAAGAAAGAGCAGACCGCTCTGATAAAACTGATCCGGATTTATGCTGGAACACATTAATACACATAAATAAACATAAACATAGAGATGTATAATAAATAATATTCCATTTCATTAATATCAAATAATAGAAATATGCTTACAGACATAATGGAAATAAACTAGCTAGGGCGCTGGTAGCGTATCTCTAAGAAAAGATGAGGCATCTAAAGACCTCTGAATTGTGTTACAATGAGGCTCGAGGGCCTATTTATTATTGAGAAACAATGTAAAACCCTAAACATACAAAAAC
Organism: Pinus albicaulis; assembly: GCA_034641835.2. Classification (NCBI taxonomy): domain Eukaryota; kingdom Viridiplantae; phylum Streptophyta; class Pinopsida; order Pinales; family Pinaceae; genus Pinus; species Pinus albicaulis. The sequence continues at coordinate 1,087,743,506 of CM076583.1, forward strand.
CTAACCCTAGGAGATGAAGCGCCAAAACTATGGGCCCCGTTTGGGTAAATTGGTGTTTCAACTTCCCAAGGACGTAACTTTAGCATATGATCTTCATTTAACACGCACCATACCTTGTTAGAAATATCTATCCGAGGGCTACAACTTATTATGTGAGAAATATCGGTCCATGGACCCATGTTCCTCCTGTTTTTTTCCAAAAAACGTCATTTAGGGCCTCAAAACGACTCCAGAAGTTCAGGAACCGAAAAACTGCTAAAAATAGTAAATTGTGTTGAAACTAAAAAAATAAAAGAATCGATGGTGGGGGTTCAACTGGAATAGGTGGGCGGCCGCCAATATCCACCTGGATCATTAGGGCCTCCAAATGGCTCCGAAAGTTCAGGACCCGAAAACCTGCTAAAAATAGTAAGTTTTGTTAAAACTGAAAAACTGACAGAACTGATGGTGCGGGTCCAAATGGAATAGGTGGGTTGCCACCAATATCCACCTGGATCATTCCTCCTTCCTAGGAAGCAATGGTCCACATTGCATTAGATTCCTCCTTGAGAAGCAAATTTTTTTGAACTTGGTATTGGATTTTTCCAGGATGTCGTGGACCTGTTGGCAGACGTGCTAGATGCGTTCAATAAATTTGGTTTCCTCAGATAGTACATGTGTGTATTTTGTCTATGTAATCGCATGAGGTATGGAAATATCAGGCGGCAGTGCGCCGGGGGTCAGATCGATGGAGTGCTTGTCCTGAAAATGTAGACGAACCTCTGTGGGTGAGAAGAAAATGTCCTCGTATTCCTCCATGACTTTGTCCATCTGCTGCAGCCGTGCAGGGGAGCCCTGTGAGCGATTTTTAAGGAAAATAAAATTCCTGGTTTGGGAAACAATCTTACCGTGTTGTTTTGCAATAGTCAAGGAGATGGCAGGAGCCGATACTACCTTCGGTATCCTGTACAATTTATTTCCCAAAGTAATAACAAGAGAACGAGGCCTAGACCCATACACAGCATGTCGCCTCCACAAGTATGTTTGGCCCAATAATACATCATCTACATCAAGATTAGAAACATCACACAATACCTCATCTGTGAATGGCTTGATGTTGTACGGAAGGCGGCACTGTTGGCGAACGCGGAGATCTCTCCTTTGGTGAAACCACCCGATGGTATATGTCTGCGAGTGTGCTATGGTCAGTAGGCCAAGCTGCTTCATGACCTCTACTTAAATGAGGTTCTTTTGGCTTCCACTATCGACAAGAAATTGCAGTGGAGAACCCTTCACCCACACCTGCGAATGGAAGAGGCGCTCCCCCTCCTCTGAATCCTTGGGATCCTTCCTCTGGAGCTTGGTGGTGGCAACAATGGCACTGGGGTCTGCATCAGTGATCTGCTTTCCTTTGTCATCTCCCTTGTCTAGTTCTGTCCCAGGATCAAAACATGCATTTGATTCAGGTGCCTTCAGTTCAGCCACCAGTGATTTTTGGCCCGATACTCATTTGCGTTGTGAGTGGGGCTATTACAAAATTCACACCACTTCCCCATGTCCTTCTTTGGATTTTTGGTGGTGTTCTGAGTCGGCCTACTTTGGTTCTACCCCCTGTTCTGTGGTTCGGGGATGCATTTCCCTGGCTTTGGATTCGCGGATCCAAAGTCTCGCTTCTTCTGCTTAAATTTTTTCTCGATCTTGGTGGCATGCCAATATGTCGTGCCAAGCGAGGTAATGTCGAGGAAATCCATTTCCTCTTGAATGTGCCTATGTAGACAGCTGTGGTACTTGAGCACCAAATGTCTCTCTGAATCTTTAATACCCAATGTTGTGCACAGGGTATGGAACAAATTCGTCAGTTCGTGCACATCTTGATCCATTTGTTGTTGCAGCGTGGTCCATTGGATGTAGTTGTCCCCATAGCTCCCCACGGGGTAATATTGTTCCTTGATGCCGTCTTGGAATGAATTCCAAGTGGGTGCATCCGAGAATAGGGAGGGTTCCTTCTCGTCCTTTTGCTCACAGTATATTTCCCACCAGTCTTTGACATGGGGGTAGCTTTGAGGAGTGCAAAAATAATCTTTTCTCAATCGGAGAAATCAGGGACCGAAAAATACCCTTCTAGAAAATTCAACCATCTATCTACGGCGTCTGCATCTATTTGGCCTTCAAATACAGGAATGTAAAATTTTACCTGTACCTTGAAGGGAGTGGCGCCTCCAGAGTGGTTGTTGGATGTAGATGCGTCGTAGGTGGGCAACTGTTGAAGGATCTGAGCAAATTTATCCATTATCGCGTTCCTTTGTTTCTCGAGGGCTTCCTTGATCAATATTTTGATAGGATCTTTTGCTCCCTCGTCTTTATTTTCTTCCGCCATGGGAGATCGTCGAGGTTTGCAAGGCTGATCTTGGAGGAGTTCAACCAAATTGAGCCCTAACTCCTTATACCCTAACCTCATTGAGGACATGCAACGAAAAATAGAGAAAGAGCAGACCGCTCTGATACCACTGATCCGGATTTATGCAGGAACGCATTAATACACAGAAATAAACATAAAAAAAGAGATGCATCGGACATAATATTCCATTTCATTAATATCAAATAACATAATTATGCTTACAGACATAATGGAAATAAACTAGCTAGGGCGCTGGTAGCATATCTCTGAGAAGAGATGTGGCATCTACAGGGCTCCGAACTGTGTTAAAATGAGGCTCGAGGGCCTATTTATTTTTTAGAAACAATGGAAAACCCTAAACATCCAAAAACCTAACCCTATGAGATGAAGCGCCAAAACTATGGGCCGTGTTTGGGTAAATTGGTGTTTCAACTTCCCGGGGACGTAACTTTCGCATACGATCTCTGTTTGACATGCACCATACCTCATTATAAATATCTATCTGAGGACTACAACCTATCATGTGAGAAAAATCGGTCGATGGACCCATGTTGCTCCCGGTTTTCCCAAAAAACGTCGTTTAGGGCCTCAAAACGGCTCCGAAAGTTCAGTACCCGAAAAACTGCTAAAAATACTAAGTTGTGCTGAAATTGAAAAATTGAAAGAACTGATGGTGGGGGTTCAAATGGAATATTTGGGTGGAAAAAAAAATCCTCCTAGATCATTAGGGCCTCCAAATGGCTCCGGAAGTTCAGGACCATAAAACTTGCTAAAAATAGTAAGTTGTGATGAAACTGAAAAACTAAAAGAACTGATTGTGCATGTCCAAATGGAATAGGTGGGTGGCCACCAATATCCACCTGGATCATTCATCCCTCCTTAGGAAGCAATGGTCCCCATTACGTTAAGTTCCTCCATGAGAGGCAAATTCTGCTGAACTTGGTATTAGATTTGTCCAGGATGTCGTGGACCTTTTGGCGAACATGCTGGATGTGTTCAATAAATTCAATTTCCTCATAGAGTACATCTGTGGATTATGCCTGTGTAATCGCATGAGGTATGGCAATATCAGGCAGCGGTGCATCGGGTTCAGATTGATGGAGTGCTTGTCCTAACAGTGTAGAGGAACCTTTGTGGGTGAGGAGAAAATGTCCTCGTATTCCTCCACGACTTTGTCCATCTGCTGCAGCTGTGTAGGGGAGCCCTGTGAGCGTGTTGTAAGGAAAATAAATTTCCTGGTTTGGGAAACAATCTTACTATGTTATTTTTCAATAGTCAAGGATATGGAAAGAGGTGGTACTACCTCCAATATCCTGTACAATTTATTTCCCAAAGTAATAACAACATAACGAGGCCTAGACTCATACACAGCATGTTGCCTCCAAAATTATGGTTGGCCCAATAATACATCAACTACATCAAGAGGAGAAACATCACACAATACCTCATCCGTGGATGGTTTGATGTTCTACTGAAGGCGACAATGCTGGTGGACGCGGAGATCTCTCCCTGGGTGAAGCCACCCGATGGTATACGACTAGGGGTGTGCTATGGTCGCTAGCTCGAGCTGCTTCATAACCTCTGCTGAAATGAGGTTCTTTTGGCTTCTGCTATCGACAAGAAATTGCAGTGGAGAACTATTCATCCACATCTGCGAATGAAAGAGACGCTCCCCCTCCTCTGGATCCTTGAGATCCTCCCTATGGAGCTTGGTGGTGGCAACAATGGCACTGGGGTCTGCATCAATGATATTCTTCCCTTTGTCATTTCCCTTGTCTAGTTATGGCTCAAGATCAGAACATGCATCTGATTCAGGTGCCTTTAGTTCTGCCACCAACGACTGTTTGGCCCGACACTCGTTTGTGTTGTGAGTGGGGCTGTTATGAAATTCACACCACTTCCCCGTGTCCTCCTTTGGATCTGTGGTGGTGTTCTGAGTTGCCTCGCCTTGGTTCTACCCCCTGTTCTGTGGTTCGAGGGCACCTTTCCCTGTCTTCAGATTCGCAGATTCAAATTATCACTTCTTCTACTTAAATTTCTACTTGATCTTGGTGGCATAGCGGTATGTTGTGCCAAACGAGGTAATGTTGAGGAACTCCATTTCCTCTTGAATTTTCCTATGCAAATAGTTGTGGTACTTGAGCACCAAATGTCTCTTTGAATCTGTAATACCCAACTTTTTGCACACGGTGTGGAGCAAATTCGTCAGTTCGTGCACATCTTGATCCCTTTGTTGCCGCAGTGTGGTCCATTGAATGTACTTGTCCTCATAGCTCCCCACATGGTGATATTTTTCCTTGATGTCGTCTCAGAACGAATTACAAGTGGGTGCGGCCAAGAACAGAGAGGTTTCCCTCTCGTCCTTTTGCTCACAGTAGGTTTCCCACCAGTATTTTACATGGGGGACGACTTTGAGGAGTGAAAAAATAATATTTTCTCGGTCGGAGAAATCATGGACCAATAAATACCTTATAGAAAATTCAACCATCTATCTATGACCTCTGCATCTATCTGTCCTTCAAATATAGGAATGTCAAAGTCTACATGTACCCTGTAGGGAGTGGCACCTCCAGAGTGGTTGTTGGATGCAGATGCGATGTAGGTGGGCAGTCGTTGAAAGATCTAAGAAAAATTATCCATAATCTCATTCCTTTGTTTCTCGAGGGCCTCCTTGAGCAATATTTTGATAAGATCTCTTGCTCCCTTGTCTTTATTTTCTTCCTCCATGGGAGGTCGTCGGGGTTTGCGAGGCTGATCTTGTAGGGGTTCAACCAGATCGAGCCCTAACTCCTTATACCCTGACCTTGTTGGGGACATGCAAAGAAAAAACAGGGAAAGAGCATACCGCTCTAATACCACTGATCCGGATAAATACAGGAACGCAGTAATACACAGAAATAAACATAAACACAGAGATGCAACGGAAATAATATTCCATTTTATTAATATCAAAGAAGAGAAATATGCTTATAGACATAATGGAAATAAACTAGCCAGGGCGCTGGTAGCATATCTTTGAAAAGATATGTGTCATCTACATTTATCTGAAATGTGTTACAATGAGGTTCGAGGGCCTATTTATTATTGAGAAACAATGGAAAACCCTAAACATCCAAAAACCTAACCCTAGGAGATGAAGCGCCAAAACTATGGGCCCCGTTTGGGTAAATTGGTGTTTCAACTTCTCGGCGACGTAACTTTGGCATATGATCTTCGTTTGAAGCGCACCATACCTCATTAGAAATATCTATCTGAGGACTACAACTTTTGATGTGAGCAACATTATTCCATGGACCCATGTTGCTCCCGGTTTTCCCAAAAAACTTCATTTAGGCCCTCAAAACGGTTCATGAAGTTCACGACCCGAAAAACTACTAAAAATAGTAAGTTGTGTCAAAACTGAAAATCTGAAAGAACTGATGGTGGGGGTTCAAATGGAATATGTGGGTGGCCACTAATATCCACCTGGATCATTAGGGCATCCAAACGGCTCCGGAATTTCAAGACTCGAAAACCTGCTAAAAATAGTAAGTTGTGTTGAAACTAAAAAACTGAAAGAACTGATGATGTGGGTCAAAATGGAATAGGTAGGTGGACACCAATATTCACCTAGATCACAATCATAGCTTGGAAGAAATCACATTGGTACAAGGTTGTATCTAAATTGGAGGATAGGGTTAAACGTTGGACTTCAAAGCCCTGAAATTAGCTGGAAAGCTTGTCCTGACTAAAGTGGTTCTACAAGCGATACTGGGATACATGCTATCAGTACTCCTGGCGCCTAAAGGAATTATTCAAAATATAAGGGAGATCCAAAGGAATTTCTTATGGAAAATGGTTGAAGACAAGAGGAAATGGGCATTAGTAGCTTGGGAAAAGGTATGTAGACCAAAGTTTATAGGCGTCCTTGGTTTATAGGATCCTAAGACTATTGATAGAACTTGTGGTGTTAAATTATGGTGGTGTTGGTTGAAGGAAGGTAAATCACCTTGTGCCATGTTATGGAAGGCTAAATATGCCTAAAATTGGCACCCAGAGGACCTTGTCCATATGTAGGGGACAAGTAATGGATCATCAATATGAAATTTAGCTTGACGCAACAGGAAAATCTTCCAGGAGCAATACTTTTTGGAAATCATAAATGGAAGGACCGTGTTGTTTTGGGAGGATTCTTGGCAGCAACAACCTAGGTTTTCCAAAGAAGAGAGACTCCCAATTCAATTGGAAACTTAGAGATAAGGCCAAACACATGTTTACCAGTATTTGGAAAAGGAGGCTGAGGTTACCAACTGGAGAAAATGGAACCCAAACGTTTTTCGATGTTTCCATGAGAATGACGCGGTTTCCATGGAATTAATGGAATAATTAAACAAGAGAAGAATCCTTTGTGCACATGATAGCGGCCAATTGAGGTGGGGAATAAATAAGGGTGGAGAATTCAACCTTAAAGAGGCTAGGTCCTATATTGAAGGTCATCACAAAAGAGAAGCAAACCCATTATGGAGAGAGGTGTGGACGTCGCAACAATGGCCTAAGATTAAAACCTTCCTATGGCTTGTACTGCATAAGAAGGTATGTACATGGGAAAATTTAGTAAATAGAGTTTTATCTGGGCCTCCTAGTGTTACCTTTTTGAATGCGAAGAGGAGAACCTAAACCATTTACTTAATACCTGACACTATGCTTTTGTTCTCTGGGATTGTTTCACTTTTGCCTTTAGAAAACTAGCAGGATCAGGGACAATATTCAAAAAATGATCAGAAAATAGTGAGAGAATTATACTAAGAATGAGATGGTTAATCTTACCTGGTGTTTGGCCCCCATCTTCATCATTTTATCCATGTGCAAGGAACGAAATCGACGAATCTTTCAGAATAAGAAACTCCCAGCAGAAAGATTAGTGAAAGGGATTTAGAAGAATTTGAGTGAAACTATGAGCATTGAAAGAATTAGTGTCTCTGATGAGCAATTGTCACCACAGGAGAAGAGAATTTTAAAATTATGAAATCTAGATAATCCTGGTTTACAATTGGCCTGGGACAGAGAACCATGGATACTTATGGGATCATCGATATGGGTTTCGCCTCCCTGGGGGTTCTTTGAGTTGAATTTCGGCGGTGCTTCAAAAGGAAACCCAGGGACTATTGGAGCAGGGGGAGTTATCAGAGACTGTAAGGGGAAAATATATAAAATGTTCTTCGCCAACCTTGGGCAGAAAAAAACAACGCTGCCAAATTCCACACCCTCGAACATGGGCTGAAAATTCTGGTGCGAGAAAGGTTATTTAATGTTATAATTGAGGGGCATTCAATGGTAGCCATTCCAGAAGCAAGGAGGCTATAATGTGGTACTCAATTGAGTAAGGTAACAAAGAATTGGCCTTGGCACAACTATATTAGTGGTCGTTGAATTTAGTTTGGTCCAAATATCTACAAATGCAGTGGCCGATAGGTTGGACAACGAATGGGTCACCATCTCATGGTTGAATGAGGATGTGGCATGTTCAGAGCTCCAGGAGCATCAATTAAAAGAGAACTGTCGGAAGCTAGCAAAAAAGGAAAACACACCAACAGACAAAATGGAATCCAGCAAAGCAGTGGGGCAAGGATCAGTCATAGAACCACAAGCTAACATGATAAATTAGTGCATGCATTATGAAAAGGAAACTGGTCATTGATAAGAGGCAACGTGATGGACACACGAAGTAGTTGCATGGAAAAGGTGGCGATTGAAGGTGGTGAGGCTATGAAAACGTGAACTACCTCAAATTATGAAATGTGGGAGGAAAATAATGAACGGTGGGATAGTACAATGCATGCAGGGGATACGTACAAAGGGTGAAGAGAAGATTTGATGATCCTGTCAACTCTAAAAGGCTATGGTTAATGAATGGAAAAAATGGTGGAGGTTCACACGTGGATGTGATCTCATCGTAGGTAGAACAGGTCTGAGTAGTACAAAGTCAGGAAATATTATGGAAAATATAAAAAATAATGGAAGGCAGAGCACTCGAACCATCATTGTTTTAAAGCTAGGGGTTGGTTCTCTTTCCATATTTCTTTGTCGGAAGTCTTTGTAGTGTAGGAGTAGTTGAGGGGTTTTCCTTGTAATATTCAGGTGCGAGAAGGCAGCTTTTTTTCACAGAATAGGATCTGGGGAGAGTTAAATATTGAGTAGGGAAGCTTCAAGCGGAGGAGCATGGGGAGGGGATCTGAAAATGAACTCATATGGAGTCTGCTGCTAGGGAGGTGGCAAGAGCTTTCAATACCATTGTTCCAGCAAGAGGGAAAGAGGTTGTGGAGGCCTGGGAAAGGGAATTTCGTAACCAAAGGGCGATTGTGCTTGATAGTAGATTGAGGATGAATTGGACTAGATTATAGATATGGGGACCATGAGAACCATAGAGACTTTGTACCACCAAATGTTGGAGACAACTTGACACTTAAAATATTTAATGGGGAAGTTGTGGGCTGAAAGGGACGAGGATAAGAAGAAGCTCCAGGAGGAAACTCTGAAGAAATTAAAGGCAATTCATGAGAGGATTGGAGGGGTGGAGAAGTTTTTTAGGATGCTATTCGATATAGAGAAGCTCCAACAGTGCATAATCATGAACCTGAATGATACGTTTTGTAACTATTTGCAGTATGTCCATAACATTTATATCACTCTAGGGGATTGGAAGGGTAAAGTAGTGCATCTCAGTAAGGTCAAGGCACGTGCAACAGGGGTTTTTGGCTTATTTTTGGTGTCGGCTTCTGCGGATGCAACACGCAAGGAAGCAACTGAATGAGGCCAAGGAACAAAATGACCCTTGTTATAGGGATTAGTCTGCTAGTAAGGTATCTAGATATGCATTTTAGCGAGGAGGTTGTCAATTTTTTTTATAATTGTAGGTCTAGTAATGGAAGTCATCATCTTATGAGACCTACTAGTGATAATAGTAGTAAAATGAAGTTTTTTGTTTTGAACAATAAACGACATAACCTTATGGAAAAATTAACTAAATTTTGTATTGAAACAATCTATTTTTACAGCTGGTTCGATTTCCAATCTCGCAGACCACTTACTATTTTGTATTTAGACAATGTTGAAGTAATATAAATTTATACATCTAACTTATAATAATAATAATAATAATAATAATAATGAATAAATTATATAAATAAAACAGATAAAAAATAATCATAAAATGTATAACTATATAAAGGATAAATTAGTATCATAAAACAAGTAACTATATATTAAAGATAAATTAATATAAATAAACAAATAAAAATTAAAATAATTATTCATAAAACATCAAAATTATATATATATATATGTAATATAAAAATTTTAAATTAAAATAATTTAATTACATTATCATTTATTTATTTTATTTCATTATTTTTTTCATATATTTATATATATATATATAATATTAACAATTTTGTCAACCCTTCCAACGACCCCATTTTCTCTTTGTATAGTATCAAATATAGAGCATTTCTTACTAACTATTTTATTTTATAAAAATGTGGTGCATTTCTAACTTTGCCGTTTCCCTTTTCACTAAAAGTCGAATATAAATAGGAACACATTGCATATTCCATTACAAACGCTTCTGTATAAGGAAGCATATTGCATACATTATTGTATTGTTTTATTTCATTAAAATACACCATTCAAATTTCAAATTACTTTTTCCATTGTGTTAATATTAATCTCAATTTTGATGTATTGGATATTTTTTTTTTTTAAATTAAGATTTATTTTTTCTAGGATGTAAGGAAATAAGTTAACAATCTAATATTTAAAGATAATTAATAGAAATGAAACTGTGTTTTTTTATGGACTACCAACAAGTAATTTCGAGTGTGGTGGGTTTTTTTGAATAACAATGATGAGTAAGACCTGATAATTGTTCCCACCACTAATTTGACAACTAAGTTATGATATTCCACTACGTAAAATTATCTACAATTAGCATTTGTACGGAGAGGTGCAAATTAAACCCCGAAAGTGGGGAATGTGGAAAACAATAATAAAGTGAAATATATGGAAATTTTAGTTTCTATATATATTTTAAAAAATGTAATAGGAGATTAAATTGAAAAGGAAAGTCACACTAACATAATTGTCATAGAATTTATTTGAAAAAACAATTATTACAAAATCAAATTCTTCAAACCTTGTAATTTATCAAAAATATATTCACAATTTTGTATTAAATTTTTCTAACAAAATTCCTCAATGCATATAGATTGAGCTTTTGCTTGTATGTAGGGTGATTGCCCCGAATGCTTTTGAGTCCACCAAAATTGTAGCTACTTCCTATATTTTTATATTTTGAATTTCAAATTTAATGGAAGAAATAAAATAATAATAACCAATCAGAAAAAGCAACAATCTCTTCCTTAAATTTTAGAACAAATGACCGCCGTCACTCAGCTGACACTTTGCCATGTATATCCATACCAATAACCTATTGAAGAAGCCTTCCTATCGTAGTTGGGACTGTTTACAGTGTGGTCTTTGTTAATCTTCCTTCGAAACACCATGGAATTGGATATCCCGCTACAAATTCACTTGATGTTGGCCTTATAACATAGCCTTGAATTTATAACATAAATTTAAGAATAAATAAATCAACATCATAAAAAACATAACATACAGATATATTGATAAACATAAACACTCGGAAACTTAAAAAACTGAAAATAATGCCACTAGGGCACATAATAAAAACAATACTTGAAGCAAACGCAAATATTCTTATAATGGGAAAACCATGAGAAATGAGAAATATAGGATATACTACCTGTAACATGGAATGATGAAGTTATGGTAACTTTCGGTAACTAGAATCGCTTGCTCACTTTGCAGGTCAAATATGTGTTTTCCTTGGAGATAACTTGTGCCGAAAGTAGTTCTGGCAATGACATCGGCAATGAGATTCCGGAATTATTCAACCACTTCTATTTCTTGCGTACCACAAGCGATTGCCTACTCCCATTTCTTTAACAGAGATGTTGTGCTCGCCACAACCTCCGATATCATAGACTGGCATACAGGAAACAAATAATGTTGGAGCTACAATCCATTAATAGGAAGAGGTATCTCATTTTGAACCTAAGCCATTATTGTAAGAAGTTGAGCAAATGGACTACAGAGCGACCATTGTTTCTTGAGGGTTTTCATGGGTTAGTTTAAGATATTAGGGTTTGTCAAGCACGTGATGTAATTCTTTTATATTTTAGCTTTTGGTTTTTTTAGATTTTTTTTAATTTGATAGAAATTTCTATGTTTGAATTGTGTTGTTTACACACTTTAGGTACCTAAAAAATATAAACACAATTTAGAAAATAAAAATACAACTTACAAAACCCAAAACCTAAATAATTAGAAAACTCTTTATTTAAGTGGTTGGATGTGAAATTTCTCAGTGTGAAAAATATCACGACTCAAAAAAAAATCATTTCTTAATAGGGTTTTCGAACTTAAACTCTTACATAGAAATCTTCAAAACTTCCTATACGAAGGAAAAACCCATGAGTGGCAGGGAAATATTCACCTTTAGAGCCTCTGCATGGAAAACGGAACTGAGGGGCCTTATTTGGCATGTCCATTTTTGTCCTCGGGAAGTGGCAAGGCCATCGCCCAACAGCTGCCTTACCTAGGGTATCGGCTCTGGTTTCTCATACTACAACAACTCCCTGATGAGCTCTAGCTGGGGAATAACAATTCTTGGTACAGGGTCGAACCAGTATACGAAATTCTTGCCTATCTGTGCAAAACAAGATCCACTTAAATCTTCAAACATTTATAACAAATCGAACCTAAACAATCGCCCATTCCCTACAAAAACCAAATATTAAAAGGAAAAAAGGTTGTCACGCAAAGGTTTTAGGTTAAAAAAAATTGTAAAACGAATTTCCACCGTAGGTATTGGTCCAAGAATGAATCTCTGGAAGAACTTGAGACAAAATATCGTGGGACACCTCCATGGGATCCGAGTAGTTTTCCTTCATCATTTGAATGACTTCCACTGTGTTTCCATACAACTATCTGTATGGAGGACCCGAGATACCCTGCGATTTGAAATACTTCTTCATTCGACCAGGCTTTCCCCAAAGTACACACAAAGATGAAGAACAGAACCACCGACTACCAGAGCTCGCATCGCCGCGGGAAGCTTCAACTTGCGCAGTTTGAGATCAAAACACAAACGCTCTTTTGTGGCGCGTATTTCAAGACATAATTAATGACAAACAGTCCTAACGAGAGGACAAAACATATGGTTACACTTGTCAATATTTTACTCAATAGAAGGGCGATGAGAAAGTGTTTTGATTGGGTGGGGTAAACAGTCTTTTCTCACCCCACTTTAGCAAAGATAACGACTCCGGCGTAATTATGATATATATATATATATATATATATATATATTATTTTTTTACCTTATTACTCAATATTAAATATAAATACAAAAATTTGAAATATTTTGTAAAATATAAATATTTTGAACTTTGTTGTGTGGCTAAATAACAAATATAATATTGCATATTTCCTTTTTTTAATATGGACACTAAGTACTCTAATATGACCCCAAAAAAAAGTGTATCGTTTTCATTAAATATAAATGTAAATATATTATATTTGAGTGAAATTTATAGCAGTGCTTTATTTTAGTAAAATAATGTAAATTTACACAAATGTCCAAATGCCAAGAAAATATTATTAGACAATAATTTAGAATTAATTTAATAATGGTGTTGGTAAAGAATAAAGTAAAGTGAGAGAAATAATAAATATAAGAAAATAATAAAGATGGAGTTGAAATATTAAGAAAATGAAGAAAAATTATTGATTACTAATCATTAATTGTTATAAAAATTTAAGCTTGTGGTATAATAAGAGTTTATTGAATGAGGTGTTTGATCCGCGAAATGGTTAGTGGCGAGTTTCCATTGTCTAATGAGGGCACATGCTAGTGGGATGTGGTAGCATGTCCCATGAAGGTTTATGTTAACACATGTAGTGGCATGGGGAACCTTTCAAAGCACCTCCCATTGATCTTCACTACACATTTTTGCAATCCATGCAACCGTCGATTGATGATCTTACATATAATTCAGACGTGAAGCGGATCCCATGAGGATTTTACCTCACCCAACGAAATTTTCAACTAGACTTGGTTCATTAAGCTCGCATTCAATGGCTATATATAATGTGGGGATGTCTTAACTCTCGAGTACTGGAATTGGCTTGCATCATTTCCATAGCATATCACTACCGAGAGTGCAGTTGTAGGGAATTTGGATGGGGAAGGGGTCTCTTCAACTCACCCATGGAAAACACATTTTATTTATCCTTCAATTGTGGGCAATGACAATGCCTTTACAATTCTCTATTTGGTGTCTAATATAGTATTTCGACTTCACGGGAATCACCCTTGAGTGGAAGTGCAGGGAAAGCAAGGGTCAAGGAGCTATTTCCATCGCCCCCTTAAGCATCCTTTTCTTCTTCATATTTTTGTGGGTCTTTCTAGTGCTTTAGTCGAGTTTGGGTTGGAAATAGCCTAGTCATTCATAGCGCTTACAAGAATTACATGCCTTACTAGGATTTTAGACTATAGGAGGTTTTAGCGACTAGTTGCTCAAGTTTGACTCAACCCCCTTTACGTTTTATTTTCCAAATTCTCATTGCTACAAGTTTGGCGCTATATATTACTTTAGGAAAAGGTGAAGGCCATCGGTTCACCTCTACGAGAGGGATTCCCCACTCTCACGAGGTCATCAATACATTGTTTCCTTTAGTAGAAGAGTCTCTCCTCGTTTGTAGTCATACTCATAGGCAAAACACTCCTTTGGAGTTCAATTATGAGCCAAGGGGTATATAGTCTAGCAATGGGCCCACTACGCTCTCGGGGAGAACATCGTGTCATGAAAGAGGGCTCGGGTGCATCATGGAGTAGCTTATTATTAGGAAAGGGGGCACACTCAAGCCCAATTGGGAGCAGGAAATTCAGTGGCCGAGTTCATAGAGTCCACTCCATAATGAGTCCAGGAGGAAATTGCTCAGGTAGAAAGAAACATGGTTAATGAAAGATGTACACTCATTAATCTGAATGGGAAAATTAGTGTTTGTTGTGCTAAATTCCAATTCAAAATATAAACAAAGTGCTTGAGGATTATGAGGTAAATTGCAAGTTAACCATGATTTTTTTTATGTGAATTTCTTGAGAAAATTAACATAAAAAAAACATTGAAAAAAAACATCTAATAGACATTAACATCACCATAAACAGTAACACAGCAACACATGATGAAAGAGTTCACCCCTTCTGGCTATGTCTCCTTGGTCCAGCTTCCAATGTCTTGACCCTCTTCTATTATTCTCAAAAGTGTGATTGCATACATTTGCAATGCTAAAATAGCTCTGAAACCTACTCCAATGGCTCCAGAATGCCCAAAAATGTCTGTCTAGCCTCTTTCTGCTTCAAATTTGGTCAAAAACTGGAGAAGTTATGACTTCCCCAAGTTTTGGCACTAACCGCTCCACAATTTCCCCAAAATCTGGACTGGTCCTACAATTTCACCCCTTTTTGGGCTAACTGCGCAACAATTTCCCAGAATTCCAGGTGAAATTGTCGGACAATTAAAACACCCAATGACACCTTAAATCCGAAAAATCAACATTATAGTTTGGCGTGTTTTATAATTTTGTTTAATAAAATTTTCCCAGACGATTAAGTAACCACTAGCGGTTATACCAATTTATACACATGGGCGGCTTAGTTGTGGTGGTTAACTCCGCGGACTCCAGAAAATGGTGTCACATGCATGGTTTTACTTGGCGATTTGTGTGGGTAGTTCCGCCGCAGTTAGGACTCCACGCCCCAGTTCTTGGTTGAGGTCGTATGGCGATGCGTATACATGGGGGCTAGGCCTCGAGGCTGGCCCCCTCCACCCCCAACTCTACTAACATTAAAAAATAAATATGGGGTTTGAACCTATAGTTAATAAGGAATATGAGTGGTATAACGGTAAGGCTTGGTGTTGTTACAAATGAGGTCGCGGGTTCAACCCCTACCCGCTCTGCTCGGACTTGACCAAAATTTTGGTGGCCCTCTGATCTAGATTTATGCAGGAATGCAATAATATACAGAAATAACCATTAAAAAAAAAAGATGCACCAGAAATAAAACTTCATTTCATTAATATCATATAACAAAAATATGCTTACAGACATAATGGAAATAACTAGTTAAGGTGCAAGTAGGCTTATCTCTGAGAAGATATGTGCCTACTACAAGCCTCTGAATTGTGTTACAATGAGGCTCGAAGGCCTATTTATTGTTGAGAAATAATGGAAAACCATAAACATCCAAAAACCTAACCCTAGGAGATGAAGCGCCAAAACTATGAGCCTCGTTTGGGTAAATTGGTACATCAACTTCCCGGGGACGTAACTTTGGCATATGGTCTCTATTTGACACGCTCAATACCTCGTTAGAAATATCTATTCGAGGACTACAACTATTGAGTGACAAACATTGAAGGAATTTCCATGTTGCTCCTGATTTTCCCAAAAAACGTAGTTTGGGGCCTTAAAACGGCTCTGGAAGCTCAGGACCCAAAAAACTGCTAAAAAAAGTAATATGTGTTGAAATTGAAAAACTAAAAGAAACGATGGTGGGGGTCCGAATGGAATAGGTAGATGGCCACCAATATCCACCTGGATCATTCCTCCCCCTTTAGGAAGCAATGGTCCCCATTGCGTTGAGTTCCTCCATGTGATGAGGAAAATTCTGCTGAACTTGGTCCCCGATGAGCCACTTGCCTTGGTGATGGTGTATGGCCCATGTCAGAGTGGGCAAAGCTTCCGATGGGGTCCAACGAGGCACTCCACTTGAAAATGTAGCCACACTTTGTCACCCACCTAGAAGTTCTATGGCACCCAATGTTGATCATGGCACTACTTGTACTTGGCATTGGATTTGTCCAAGATGTTGCAGATCAGCTGGCGGACGTGTTGGATGCATTCAATAAATTTGGTTGCCTTATCAGACTTAGACAGTACATGTGTGGATTATGTTTGTGTGGTCGCATGAGGTATGGCAACATTAGGCAGCGGCGCGCCTGAGGTCAGATCAATGGAGTGCTTGACCTGACAAGGTAGAGGAACCTCTGTGGGCGAGGAGAAAATTTCCTTGTATTCCTCCATGACTTTGTCCATCTGCTACTGCCGTGAAGGGGAGCCCTGTTTTGAGGTTGTGGCCACAATCTTATTCTTTCCCTGTGGGCGAATTGTAATGAAAATAAATTTCCTAGTTTGGGAAATAATATTACTATGTTGCTTTGCAGTAATCAAAGAGACGGAGGGAGGCGGAACTACCTCCGGTATCCAGTACAACTTATTTCCCAAAGTAAAAATAACAAAACGAGGCCTACACTCGTACACATCATGTCGGTTCCACAAGTATGGTTGACCCTATAATACATCAGACACATCAAGAGGATCAACATCACACAGTACCTCATCCATGAATGGCTTGATGTTGTACGGAAGGCGGCACTGTTGGTGGACGCGAAGATCTATTCCTTGGTGAAGCCACTCAATGGTATACAGCTGCGAGTGTGTTGTGGTCAGTAGGCCGACCCACTTCACAAGCCACTTCTTCTGCTTAAATTTCTTCTCGATCTTGGTGGCATATCGATATGTTGTTCTAAGTGAGGTAATGTTGAGGAACTCCATTTCATCCTGAATGTATCTGTGCAAACAACTACGGTACTTGAGCACCAAATGTTTCTCTGAATCTTTAATACCCAACTTTGTGCGCAGGGTATGGAACAAATTCGTCAGCTCGTGCACATATTGATCCCTTTGTTGTCGCAGTGTGGTCTATTGGATGTACTTGTCCTCATAGCTCCCCACAGGGTAATATTGTTCCTTGATTGCATCTCAGAACGAATTACAAGTGGGTGCAGCCGAGAACAAAGAGGATTCACTCCAGTCCTTTTGCTCATAGTAGGTTTACCACCAGTCTTTGACATTAGGGGTGACTTTGAGGAGTGCAAAAGTAATATTTTCTCAGTCGGAGAAATCATGGACCGAGAAATACCCTTCTAGCAAATTCAACCATCTATCTACAACGTCTGCATCTATTTGGCCTTCAAATACAGGAATGTCAAAGTTGACATGTACCTTGAAAGGAGTGGTGCCTCTAGAGTGGTTGTTGGATGCAAATGCACCGCCAGTAGGCAGTCGTTGAAGGATCTAGGAAAATTTATCCATCATTGCGTTCATTTGTTTATCGAGGACATCCTCGAGCAATAATTTGATAGGATCTCGTTCTCCCTCATCTTTCTTTTCTTCTGCCATGGGAGGTCATCGGGGTTTGCAAGGTTGATCTTGCAAGGGTTCAACCAGATCGAGCCCTAACTCCTTATACCTTGACCTCATTGGGGACATGCAAAGAAAAACAAAGAAATAGCAGACCGCTCTAATACCACTGATCCAAATTTATGCAGGAACGCAATAATATACAGAAATAAACATAAACATAGATACTCAGCAGAAATAAAACTACATTTCATTAATATTATATAACAAAAATATGCTTACAAACATAATGGAAATAACTAGCTAGGGTGTTGGTAGGCTTATATTTGAGAAGAGATGTGGCAGCTATAGTCCTCTAAACTGTGTTATAATGAGGCTAGAAGGCATATTTATTGTTGAGAAACAATGGAAACCCTAAACATCCAAAAACCTAACCCTAGGAGATGAAGTGCCAAAACTATGGGCCCCATTTGGGTAAATTGGTACATCAACTTCCCGGGGATGTAACTTTGGCATATGATCTCCACTTGACGCGCTTAATACCTCGTTAGAAATATCTATCTGAGGACAACAACTTTTGATAGAGAAACATAGAAGGAACTTCCATGTTGCTCCCGGTTTTCCCAAAAAATGTCGTTTGGGGCCTTAAAACGGCTCCGGAAGTTCAAGACCCGAAAAATGATAAAAATAGTAAGTTGTGATGAAACTGAATAACTAAAAGAAAAAGGGTGGGGGTCCTAGTGGCATAGGTAGGTGGCCACCAATATCCACCTGGATCACCCTCAGGCTCCCACGTGGCGGCCCTGGCCATGCCACGTAGCAGCTTGTGATTGGCCGCCTATCACCCATTCAAATTTTGCCATTTCAAACCAACAACAAAGTGCCACTTGGTACAACCTCATTCGTCTTGGAAAGATTCCTTTGACCGGTCAACCTGTCACATGGGAATGGCCAGTCAGCTGTACAGACTACTGACTGGGCTGTCCCTGCACTTTTTTTTCAAAAATTTTGCATGTTTAACAAAGTGGACAGAACACATTTCTAGGAGCATACGGTGTCGGTTTTCCACGAAACAAGTTGCAATGAATTTAGAATGATGAGATATACGCGTTCATTTGGGTTCTAGGCCATTCTGACAACTTTGATTTTTGAGCATAATTTTGAGCAACAGATCACTCTTCCCCACTCGAAGCTTTTAGACCCCAAAACATCACTTTCAGTTGTTCAGCAAATGAGGTTACAATTCCATCACCTTTCCAGTCTCAATCCATTTGGCCTTGCTTGGATTTGTGCCTTTGAGCCCCACACGAAGGTAGTCAACACTCCCTCGTTTTGATGTCCTTGTTCTTCTATCAAGAATGGTGTCTTGCTGAAGCTCATAAAGGTATTCTGGAGAAAAGTCTTCAATAGAGGGAATCTGAATATTTTCTCCTTGATCTTCAATCAACGGAGGCTCATACAACCTCAAGTTCTCATCATTAAAATTAGAGTAAATTTGCATGTATGAAGGCAAATTTAACTTGAAGGTAGTGTCACCAATCTTTTCCAAAATTCTGAAAGGACCATAAGGGATTAGTTTTAGTCTTTTACCTTCCCCTTGAAGCCTGTCTTTTCTAATGTGAAGCCAAACTTCGTCACCAACTTGGAACTTGTGATCTACACGATGCTTGTCATCATGCCTTGCTTTGTACTTGCCTTGGCTCTTTTAAGGCTGATCTCGCACTATTTGATGTATCAATTGGATTTGTTCTATGAAATTCTTGGCTTTGTCTATGTCACTATGGAAATCAATAGCAACACCCTTCCCAAAATTGAAATCCAATGGCAATCTAGGAAAGTATCCAAGATATGCCTCCAATGGCGATGTTTGTGTAGAGAAGTGTTTTGCACGGTTGTAAGCATGATGAATGTAGTGCAAGTTTTCATCCTACAACTTAGGGTGTTTGCTGCAGTATCCTCGAAGAAGATGTATGACTATTTGATTGACCACTTCGATTTGACCATATATTTGTGGATGAAAGGTTGTACTATTTTTCAGCTTGGTATCCATCAAATCCCACAAACTTGACAGAAAAATCCCAACAAATCGAGAATATCGATCACTAACAATGGATGTGGGTAACCCAAAATTAACACAAACATGCTGAAAGGATAGTTGAGTTGTTTGTTCAGCTGTGATTTTCTTTTTATATGGCATTAATATACACATCTTGCTGAAGCTATCCACAACTACATACAAATAATCATGACCTATTTTTGACAATGGAAGACCTCCTACAAAATCCATAAAAACACTCTCCCATGGACGTGAAGGCATGGGGAGTGGGGTGTACAATTCTAACTTCCTATTGCTAGGCTTACTGACTGCACACAATGAACAACCTTTAATGAAACGTGACACACTTTCAACCATATGAGGCCAATAACAATACCTTTAAAGATGTGACATTGTTTTGCTTACACCGAAATGTCCAGCAATAAGAGAAGTGTGTGCTTCCCTCATGACATTCACTCTCTCCCCCTGTGGAATACAAAGCTTGCCCAAATGATACAAGTTATTATGTACATGGTAATCCAATTCCTCTACTTGGTTGCCTTGACTCAAGTTTGCATCAACATCTTGAAATTCATTATCAAATGCATATTGTTCAACATAAATTTTATACAAAAGATAATTATGCTTTAGTAAAATAGTTGCATTTAAAATAGGCCTAGAAATCATATCAGCAACCTTGTTGTATGTACATTTCTTATACCTGATGACCAAGTGGAATTTTTGTAGGAAACCCATCCATCGAAAGTGCCTTGATTGCTGCAACTTAGTTTGCGATTGCAAGTATTGCAATGGTTTGTGGTCGGTGTGTATGATGGTTTCCTTCCCCATCAAGTAGTGTTTCCACTTTTTCACACTTTGAACCAATGCATAAATCTCCTTGTCGTAAGTAGGATAGATAATCACTACACTATTTAAATTTTCTGAATGAAATGAAATGGGACTACCATGTTTCATAAGAATTGCACCCATGGCGTACTCGCTTGCATCAGTTTGAATCTCAAAGGGTTGTCTCAAGTCCGGTAGTGCAAGTACTGGGGCTGAACTAATCTTCTCTTTCGAAGCATAGACTTCTTTTTTTTGCTTTCCTCCCCACTGGAAGATCGTTTTCACACTAGGTAATGCATGTAAAGGAGTTCTGATAGAAGAGAAGTTAGCAATAAACTTCTTCCAATATTGAGCTACTCCCAAAAAGCTTCTTACCTCAGTGACTGTCTTGGGCGTTGGCCAATTCACAATGACCTCAACCTTAGAGGGGTATATCTTCAACTCACCTCCTCCAACAATGTGCCCCAAGTACACCAAATAATTTTTACCAAATTCACATTTTGACATCTTTAAAAACAATTGTTCTTTCCTTAAGACATCAAGTAATTTTATTACATGCATGACATGTTCATCACGTGATTTACTGAAAATCAAGATATAATCTAAGTAGACTATGACAAACTCATCAATAAATGACCTCAACACATCATTCATCACACACATGAAGGTAGCAAGAGCATTACATAAACCAAAAGGCATAACTAGGCATTCAAACAAACCTTGTTTTGTCTTGAATGTTGTCTTCGAAATGTCACCTCCAGCAATTCTAATTAGATGGTAACCACTCCTTAAGTCCAACCTAGTAAAATATTTTTCATCTTTCAATTGATCAAGTAAATCATTTATTATAGGAAATGGATAACGGTTTTTTACCGTAATTTTTTTCAATGCACGGAAATTCAAACACGTGCACCATGTTCCATCCTTCTTTGGCCCCAACACAATAGGTGACCCGCATGGCGAAGTACTTGGTCGGATGATCCCCTTGTCAAACAACTCTTGAATTTTCTTTTTGATTTCAGCACTCTCCATCACCAACATTATATACATGAAAATGTTAGGAAGAGAATAATCTTGTTGCAACTGTATTTCATGATGGATTCCCCTCTTGGGAGGTAATCCCTTTGGTTCTTGAAACATCTCATTATTTTTATTAACCACTTCAATCAAATCAGATTTCAAATTTGAATCACAACCTAGAAATTCTTCATAATCAACATCATTTGTTGCTTTAATCATAAGAGTCACAAAATTCTTGCTTAAATTCACTAATATTTTCATCTATCTTACATTGACTAATGAAAGATTTAGTTTCGTGCGATGAGCTCTCACAATATACTCCATGCCATATTTTGACAAGTGGTACTGTTTTTCATGGAGATAGAAGATGGATTTTCTATCATAAAGGTAAGGACTACCCAAAACAATTCCTGAAATGTCAAGCGGTACAACATCTAATTCAACTTCGTCAATGAAGTTTCCTGTGATTGCAAACCGAAGAATACACTTTCTTGTAACCTGTAAATTTGTGTTATTGCATATCCAACCCAATGGATATGGTTTAGGATGTGGAATGGTTTCAAGATTAAGTTTCTTGACTAAGTATTCAAACATCAAATTGGCTTGAGACCCACTATCAAATAGTGTAATGATTTTTGTTTGATTTTTGTTTGTTTTTAAATAACTGTTGGGTCAATTTACTGAGTAAATTAACACAAGTATTTAATTATCAATTCGGGTTTGTAAACTTGGAAGGATGTCCAAAATGTATGGATATCAGATTTAGTCAATCTTGTATAATACAATTTTTTTAAACTAAAGGAAATGCATATTACAAATATAAAATTTAACTTAGTAATTTCTTATTCAATATGTAGTATTTGAGGGAAGAGGTTCCTAACTTAGGAGATCATATTTTACCTTCCCTACAGTACTATTTTATTGAATAGAAATCAATTAACTGATGACAATGGCTTATGATGCATAAAGGGTAATAGAAGATGCTCCTAACTGAGGAGATCCATGTTGTCCTTATTCACAATTTCATTCATCATTGTTACCATTGTATTTAAGACTAGAAATTCAGGAAATAGCTTTAAACAGGAAAAGAAAATGAATTTTAGTTATTTTTCTTATATCATATAGAAGGATAGTTTAACTTAAACATTGGTTTGTCCCTTCATATGAAAATTAGAATTTTAACATAGATTCATAAGCATAAGTATATAACTCAACAAGGAAGAGAAAGATGAATTCTAGTTATTGTTCTTGAATCAGATAGAAGTAGAGTTTAACTTAAACACTGGTTTGTCCCTTCATATGCAGATTAGTAGTAAACCAAGATTCATCATCAATCATAATAAATCATCATTCATCTAATTAACTGAACAAATCTGAAGAAAATTTATTTATGAAAATCAAGCTAAATTAACCAAGAAGTGTACTTAGCTTGGTGTGGGGGCCCTCCACCCTTGCCTTGCACACTTGAAAAAATTATCAGCTACTGAAAACTCAGTCAATCATCCACAGCATTGAACAGCAAAAATAAGTTGGAATTCGTTCCTCAAATTAACTCACAAAGTTCAGAAGTCTCAATATGAAATTATACAAATTCTTCATGTTTTAATGGTTCATAAACTTGGTATAAATAGAGAAATAACAAACAAAATAACCTAAAATGTCTCTTACAGCCTTACCTTATCCTAATCCCATCCATCTAGGTTGAACTAATCCAAATAGTTACACCAAATCTGAAAAAATCCCAAAATCTACTATTTATGCCCTATTTTCTAGGGATTCCTGAAAAACAAGTCATGTTTAACCAGCGTTGACCAGACCTGTTGTAGCTCAGTTTGACCAAACCAATAGATGATTTTTATCCATGGTTCCCAAGCTTTCCAAATCTAAGCTCAGCTCGTGCCTAGGTATCCTTCATATATGACTTTCATGAAGCAATTACAGGAATTTTTAGTTATGTCCAAAAATAATCTTAAAACCCAATTTTTACAAAAATATCTAAAAATTGAAAAACTTAATTTATTTACCTGAATATGCATAATATGGTAAAACGAAGGTGTATTTGGATGATATAATGTGGAAAATTATGGGAATTATGTGGATTTATTATAAACAAAATTGACCAAAAATGAGGGCCAACATCTCTCCATTGCTGATCTGCAAGCATGTCCTTATGCTTGCTTTCTCCTCTTTGACCTTCTGAGTATTGATGTGCCCATTGTACCTGATCCTGTAGTTTCCTAATGAGCAGCCTGCAGAAGACAGTCAATCCCCTCATACCTTCCTTCTTTATAAATGGTGGGCTTTACCTTATGTCTTTCATACTTATATTGCCATGTTTTCTTTTCATTAAGCTATCTAAAATCCTGTTTGAAAATAAGAGTGTTTTTGGTCTCAATCTTGCTAATATTTTTGTTCAATTCTCCATTTTCTCTGATTATCTTCTTATTATTTGTTTTGTACATTTTTTTTTCCTTCTTCAAGTGATTTTCTAATATTTTGTTGACTTCTAGTTCCCTTGTCAACTCCTCAATTTTCTTGATATGTTCTTCCTGTTGCAACTATTTTTCCTCTCCCATAGTTTCTTTGGAAAATGACTGTGATGAGGTGGCACCAATCCATGCATGTTCAAAGTAATAATACTATCTTGTTTCTTCTTAGATCTGGTTCAAGGATATACTGGAGAGTTCATAATGCTTCTAGTGACATGCAGTTGTTCAAATTTCGATTATGTAGTTTGTTCCTCAAGATGATGCTGTGCCAAAAAATTTCTCCAAATACCCTTTACTCCTCACTCGGTGTTCTACAATTATTTTTATGAGGCCCTGATGATATACATGTGCTTCTTTTATTCCAGCATTATTCTTGGCCCCTTCTATCAATTTCACCAAATTTTTTGAGAAGAAATAAGGCAAGTTTATCTTAGATTCCCCTTTCATGTGTTGTAGAAGTCTGATGTGGTAGAGATAAAGTATATTGAACCTATTATCACATGTGAAGTATCTTTGAATGATCAGTATTAGTTCTGACCAAGGCTCACTCAACCAATCTCTAGGGATTCCCTTTTCTCTACCAAAATTCATTTTCGTCTCTAAAAAGTATGTCCACCCCTTCTCTCTGAAATGTAGGCCCTTATGGTATTCATCACTTGCTAATTGTAGATCTAGAGCTTGTGACAAGAATTATGGGTTTAATGGAATTGCAAGGTCACCTACTAGGGTTTTTCCTTGTTCATAATGGCTTATGAACTATTGTGTTATTTTCTCATTATACCCATTGAATTTGTGAAGGAAACCTATCAACCCAGCTTGGTACAATTTTTCTATTGTTTCTTTGCCCCAATACTCCATCTTGAACTCTTTTGGCTCTACTGTGTTTGTCATTTTATCTGTTCTTTTGGAGCTCCTTTAAACAATGAAATTGTTGCCTTGCTTTGAGTCTTTTCCAATCCTTTGTTCTTCCTTAGAAATGAGTCCATTGCTTCTTCAAAACTGATGAAAACTTTGATCTATGTGTGAAAATATCACAAAAACACCTTAACACTGCCTTCATTGCTTCATAATTCATTTTTTCAATCTTAATTTTTCCAAAAATTCCCTCAAGAACTCCTTCTCTGTTTTAACAATTCTCATTGTGCTTATGAATAGTATGACAATCTTGCTCACTGTATGATGAAAAACTCACTCATTGTGTGTATAAAATGAAGAAATGAGCTTATTGTGTATGCAAAATGAAGAGAAATGGCACACTGTTTTTATGAGAATGGAGAAATTCATTCACTGTGTGTATAATGATAAATAAATTCACTCACTGTGTGGAGAGAAATGAAGAAATTCCCTCACTGTGTATGGAATGAAGGAAAATAGCTCGCTATGTTTTACGAAAATCACATTATGTAAAAACAAATATGGAACTATGTTTTGTTACATGTGATAAATTCGTGACTATGCATGGAAAATCAAACTCGGTTACCTGATCTAAGAGCAATCTCGAAAACTTCTTTGAGTTAATAATCGTTCCCCTGAAGGTAGAACAAGGTTACTTCCATTATAACTCATCTCCATCATTTAAAAAGATTCACTTACACACGGGTGGTAGAGTGATTTTAATGGTGTCAGGTTTTTGATTTCAGAACTAGACTTTTATCTCTTTATAACATCACACATCTGAGACTTATTCCCAACTAAACCACCCCTGAAATCTACTTAATCTACTGATAAAAATCTAACAGTTGATCTCCTACCTTCCCTTCGTGTGTAATTCCTGGAGTTTGTTGGTGAGCTTCAATCAACTTGGCGACCAGATATCTTCGCCTTCAATTCCTTTATTAAAATCGATGCCTATCCTTCTTATTTCTCCACACTTCTTTGCCTATTTCATATGCTGCTCTCTCTTGGTTCAAGCTTCTCTATTTTTTCCCACAGCCTCTTCTCTCCATTTTCTCCCTTATTTTTTTCTTTCACGAGGTGCTAAACGTGTGCATGTGTTTGCACAACGTACTCCTCCTCTTCCTGAGCTTGGATATGTCCATGATGGTGGAAGAAAAACGCTAACACAGAGTTTTGTTTTCGTTTTAATGGTGAAGGATTAACACAGTAGTTTTGCACGGGGTTTGAACGCAACATTACACAAAGTTATGAAATACGTTTGACCGTTTCATATGTCGACTCACCGTCTGACCCACGTACCCCTGTGGCTATGTTTTTCTAGCTTGTACATTGTCCTTCTTCCACAGTGTTCATACCCAACTTGTCACCGTAACACCACATCCCCACGTTATTTGTAGTTTCATTTTTCATTCATGGATTCCTTCATTACATTGCATGTCCACACCTTGGTTTGTTTGCATAAGAATTCTTGTGTCCTTTCTTCCGCTTGTCTCCATGTTGCATTTCGATTATTATGTTTGTGTTTTTCAAACTTTGCAATTATATGTTTACACATTGCGCTCTTATATCATACCTTAGTTTTTTTCATTTTTATGCATTTTTATTAATTTATTTTAAAATGGCCATAGAATAGGTCATTTTAAAATTAAATTATTCTCCTTATGACACTAACCTTTGTGTGGTTTTTGTAGGTCAAGAAAATTCCATAAGGGGAATATATTGAGTCTTCAATCTTGGATCAAAAATGCTTATAAGATATGGGTATATGAAAATTTTCATACACATGGGTATATGAAATTTTTTAATGTAGGGGTATATGGAATGAAATTGAATATGGTAGGGTAATGGATATGGTAGGGTAATGAGTATTGGTATGGTAGGGTAATGAGTAAAATGAGTGGGTATTATAGGATAATGGATATAAATGAGGGTAGGATAAATGAATATAGAATGTAATAGAATGCATACTCAAATTAAATTAGTTTTATCAACTCTAGAACAAAAAAAATCAAAATCTAAGGTTCTAAGAACATTTTTTTTACTTACTGTACTTTCCCTTTCGCAACATAGCTTGATGTTCATACTGATTTGATGATGACTTTTGCTAGTTCATCCAAATTTGACTCATGATGATGGTTCTTCAAAGATACATTCAGATGGAATATAGACAATTGTAACTGCTGACTTGAACCTTTTGATATTATGTTATTTTATGCTCTTCTTGGCATATGTTATTGATTCAGGTTCATTGAATATTGATGTTGTTCAGGTCCCTTCTGACATGTAATTCAGGTCCCTTTTGTAGTGATATTGTAAATAATTTTTCAGGTCCCTTCTGCATGATATTTTTAACGATGTTTCAAGTTGCTTCTGACATGTAATTCAGGTCCATTTTGCATGATATTTTCAATCATGTTTTAGGTCCCTTCTGACATGTAATTTAGGTACCTTCTGCAATACAGCTACTCAAACTATTTGCATAGTTTTATTACGAACTTCCCCCTTGCTTATGTTAAGACTTGTCCGGTAGGTAAAAAGTATAATTAATTCACCTAGGGAGAGATTTCTCTAGCTTTTTGTGTTATATTTATGTGTTTATTTTGAAACTAATCCTTTATTGATTTGCTCGCTTGAAATATTGATTTGCTTGAAACAGTCAGTCACAGGTTTCAAAGAGCGGGCGTGTGTAGTGAATTGATTCATTAGTGGAATCACAACAAATCCTTATGCTTATCGGGAATGGCTTATAAGGAACCCGCGGTTGGAAGAACTCGTAAGGCAGAGGAGACCTTAGGGCGATACCTCAAGTATTGCATTTGTGGAGGATAATTTCTGCAAAATCAAACTGAATTAAAAGTAAAACAAAATAGAGAATTCATATTGGCCAAACAAGTTGGTTTTCCGATATGAATTCAAGTTTGTATTGTGCCAGTTGCCTGGATTTTCACAACCAAACTCCTTTATTATTTTTTATATTTTTTTATATTTTTTATTCTAGAAGTAAGGGAGGCATATCATTATGTTGTTCCATTATTTCCATGTCATTTTATGTTGAGATTCTTTTCAATAAATCCTCTTTATTGATAGGCTTATTTTAGACCTTAAGCCTATGCCCATTGACTAAAAATGAAATTGTTGCTTCATCGATTGTTTTTATTTTTACTGCTCCATTGTCAAAAATTTCTTCTATCTCATATGGCCCAAGCCAATGAGCTGTAACCTTTGCTTTGAAATCTTTAAACTTGGAGTAAAAAAAGTAATGCCCAATCTCTTTTATGAAAAATTTTATTTTTAATGAATCTGTCATGCCATTTGATTCTTTGTTGTTACACCAGTGTTGTATGCTCTATTGCTTGTGCTCTTATTTCATCATCTAATTCATTTAGTTGCATGACTCTCTATTGTTGTGCTTCAGATAATTCCATTCCAAATTTTTCTACAATTTTATATGTATGAATTTGAAATTCAATGGGTAACAGAACTTCCTTACCATATACCAACTGGTATGGACTAAATCCAGTTGTGTTTTTCCATGTAATTTTGTATGCCCATAGTGCATCTCTAAATTTTTGATGCAGGGGCATTAGACACTAGCCAACAATGTAGGAGGTTTTGTCCACATGTTGTGGCTAGGAGGGTTCAGAATCATTCGAATTGTAACAACAAGGTGTCCATACCTTGGCTGTCTGTTACTTTAGAACAGTTAGAATCAGTAGAAGTCGAATAGCTTTAGCTTCAGTCCATCTGTCATGTTTCAGTTAATTCTAATAATTTGTAGTTAGGCTTTTGATTTACCAAAAACGGTCCTCACAGAGGAACCGAAAAGACATATGTTGATGTATAAATGTAACCCCCCCGGATTCATTGAAGGGGGGAGATTCTCACAGTGAAGATTGTGTGTGTGTTAAGCATTTTTGTTCTTTGTTGAATATAATTCGATGTTTTGATCATCTTTGTGGAATG
This sequence comes from Pinus albicaulis, assembly GCA_034641835.2. NCBI lineage: Eukaryota > Viridiplantae > Streptophyta > Pinopsida > Pinales > Pinaceae > Pinus > Pinus albicaulis. Next base: position 1,087,772,460 of record CM076583.1, read on the forward strand.
GTAGATATACTGTCTCTGTGTGTGCATTAGCTTGAGTCCGATGTATTTGAGCTTCCAGCTTTGTGATATTCGATGAAGAATTGATGTGTAAATCTCTGCAATCCATGTCTATGGTTGATTTTGGGTTTCCCTGAAATTGTTGCATTTCATTGCGTGATAGGACGAGAATGATACAGTAACCAGCGTCGCAGACATTGTAGAATTCCAGTCTTTGAATGAGTGCTCCAGTAGTTTGGTTATCACAGAACTGTGGATTCCGGTCATAGTGGAACCCCGCCTATAAAAGAAATCGATTTGTTTTGTTATTAATCGAAAACCCTGTACCAAGGTTAGACCCTGAGTCTGTGAACCAAGAGAGTAGAAGGATATCGTAACCCCAGTGTAACCTGTGGCCACGTACTGTTCAAAAGCGGGAAGTGGTATTGATTGCACCACTTTTGTGAGATAAGTGGTATTTTCCAATTGGAAGCAATTCTGTAGAGTGGTCGACACGTAGCATAAGGTGGGACCCCAAAAAACCACCTTTTTGTGTGCCATCGTACATTAAAGTTCGACTGAGGAGGAAGTGCGATATCAACGAACGTCGTCGATCTAGAGGAAGGCTCATCGAACAGTGATCGCTCGCAGGAGTAGCACGAGGTTTAATAAAAGGTACGGGAATATGTATTCCATTGAATTCCACCGATTGTATGTGTGGGCCTGGGACTAAGGTATATTAAAGTGGGTATTGTAATCGGTTTATTAATATAAGCCGACGTATTGTAACCTTAGTATAAGGTGCAGCGATAGAATAAAAGTTCAGGGATACCTTGAGATTCCCAAAGTTGCCGAATATATTTATTTGTAAATTTCTCCGAAATTGATAAATAAACTTATGAAAGAATGAGGAAGACTACGTGGAATTAACTGAAGGGAAATGCTGACAGAGCTACTGTAGAGGGACCAGCTCTCCTTAGGGGCCCGATTCAATTTTTTTGCTGTCAATTATGGTATTAGAGTTGTTGTTTTTAAGTTGTTTTTGCAGAGAATTAACATGGCAATCCGAGTTGGTAGAGGTGCTGGCAGAAGGAGAGGAAAACCCATTGCTAATGCAGAAGTGTTGGGGATCTTGCAGAGGTTCGAGGCCAGAATGGATGCCATTGAGCGAAGACAACCCAGAGATCCTGAAGACATCAGTGAACCTGAAATAGAAGAAGCTGAATAAAATGCTGAGATTCCTCCTGACATGAGGCTCCTCAGAACTATTCTGGGGTCTGCAGTTAAGCCCAAGATTGAAGTGTCGAGTTTTGTAGGAGGACTGAATCTAGAATTGCTGGTGGAATGGATTAATGAAATGAACAAGTGCTTTGACTATGAATAAATGAGTGAAGATAAGAAGGTTAAGTTTGCAGTAACAAAGCTGAAGGGACATGCTGCACTTTGGTGGGATGGAGTGTGAGCAGAAAGAAGGAGAGTTGGCAAGCAGCCTATCAAAAGCTAGACCAGAATGATGGCTAAGTTAAAAGGTAAATTCTTGCCTAGTGATTATCAGCTAACATTGTTTAGGCAAATGCAGAACCTGAGACAGAGGTTGCTGGCAGTAAAAGAATATACAGAGGAATTCTACAGTGTAAGCATAAGAGCTGAGAAATTTCAAGACACACCAGAGAAGACTGCCAGATATGTGAATGGTCTCAAGCTAGAGATCCAAGATGAGATTGGTCCTCTATCTTCTAAGACAGTGGAAGAGGCCTACCAGATGGCCTTGAAAGCAGAGGAGAAACTCTTTAGGAAGCAGTCTGCCAAAGAGAGGTGTAATTTCCGTGGAAAGAGAAGTCAGGGTGGTAGAAGAAAGCCTACTACACCCAGGAATGGAGCTAACAGTAGCTCACCTCAGAATCCATCTACAGAGGGTGATGCAAGTGGCAGAAGGGGTCCTTATAGAGGAAGAGGAGGCAGAAGCAGAGGTAGAGAATTGAGGTGCTATAGATGTCAGCAAGTGGGACACAAGCACTATGAGTGCCCAGAGAATGTGGGTGCTGGTCCAAGAAATGCTGTTGTTGCCCAGGCTGGAGAAGAGGCAGCAATTGAAGAAGAAATTCTACCAGAGAGGGGAGAGTGTAGTATATCTGACAAGAAAATGTATAAAAATGGAAAATATGCCCAAGAAATAACACCGTAGAAGATAAAACTTCATATCTTCATTAATATCAAAACCCTTAAGGTAGGGCAACACTATACATTCACTCCTTAAGGAAGGAGATCACTCCACAAGCCATATGCTTTCCAATACAATAATCCTTGACATCTCTCAATGGAGAGACTCTAGCCTCTATATAAGTTTCATACATGCAATACCATGGGTAGTTACCATGGGTATCTCAATACCATACATCCAATACAATGGGAATATCACTTTATTCCCTAGCTACATGTGGTCCCTTACATAATGTGGGTTAACCACTTTATTTATTAACTATGGCCCAATTATTTATCATTCTTATATTATTACATCATATTATTCCCTTGGATACCTCCCTCTGTACCCTATGTTATCCCCCCTAGGTATACTACATTACACCCCCCTTAAACATGTTTCGTCCCTGAAACATAAGAAGAACACAAATAATAAGATCTACTCAAAAGAGTATTCCACTGGTACCATTCACGTGCATCCAGCCATCCCAGAGAAAGGTGAACACTCGATCTAGTCGATGTCTCGCTCGCTTGAGATGGAAGTGGGTTCTGGTGGTTCTTCTGTGTTGATGTGTTGTGGGTGGATCGTCGCACCTCTCTATGTGTCATCCAGGGGTTGTTGTCCTTGTTGCTAATTCGTTTCCACCTTCCAGGTTGTTTTCTTGCTGGGTGATGCGGGTGGTGATATGTTGAAGCTTTAATTGATGGAACATATTTCATTAATTCCTCCATTATTGGTGATGGAGTGGTGTCAGGTTCTTTTGTTGGTACTTATTTTGATGTCTTTGTTTGGTTGTCTACCATCAAAGGCTCATCATCTGATGTGTCTGTGTCGTTATAGATTTTCACTTCTTCCTCCCTAGTCTCTCCATGGTTCCTAATGCAAATATCGTGCAATGTAATTTTCTTCTTTTTATACCAGAGCTTCATGAATTTCTTTTGCACATTAAAATTGACAGTACCAATGGATTCCATCCAAGGGTGTCCCAAAACAACATCCACAACAGCCATATCTGAAGCATAAAAATCAGAATGCAACCCATACTTATCCATAGAAATCTTCAAATATTTATAAATTTGAACATCTTCATTATCAACCTGTGTGTTTTCAATATGTTTTGCCGGAACTTGCAATTTTTTAGCCAAATTAACATTGATACAATTATGCTTGCAACTAGGAATGATAGACACAATGATGTTCTCTTTCTGAATACTTCCATTAACTTGTAATATGGAAATATTAGTAGAAAAGAAGTCTTTATGTCTCTTAATGTCCTTCTTTCCGGCTTTAGACCACTTGTCCAAAATGACTTTTTCAAGTTTTTTCTCAGGAAGTTTCCTCACTGCGCTGTCAAGTGAGGTCCACCATTTATTTGCCTCATCTTTCAGATGAAGCCCTATGGAGCATATCCAAAAAATTTGGTATTGAGCCTTGAGATGTTGTAAAAAATCTTCAATAGTAGGGCCATCATCTTTTCCTGTAAACTTCATCTTGCGAGAATCCATAAAATAAAGTAAGGGTTTTGAAGAAAATCACTTACTTTGGCAAAAATTTAAAATGGACATTACTCGGTCAATATAACTCAAAATCCTTAATATAACCTGTTTTCGAAAATGGAATAGCCATTCTGCATCTAACCATATTGCTGAAATCCCGATCTAGGCACTCTGGAAACACAGATTTGCGCTGCAACTGTCTCGGCGTCACAAAATTTCTGAAAAAATGACTGATTTTAAATCAGTGATAACTCCCTCATCCGGACTCCGATTTGACCGATTTTTTTTTTGAAATCGGGTGATTTTTCAAGGGGAGCTCAGATCTGTAATTGGTTGTCTGAAATTTTTCACCAGAATCTACTAAAACGTCAGGAGAGCCGCCGTACAGAAATTGTCGTCAGAAACATTTTTGCAACATAGCTGAATTTAAGTCAGCGATATCACCCTCATCCGGACTCTGATTCGACTGATTTTTTTTTTGAAATTGGGTATTTTTCCGTAAGGAATCCAGATCTGATATTTATTTCTGAAAAATTTTCACCAAATTTTCCAGATCTGCTCTACAAACTCGCCGCCCAAAAATTTCCTGCAAAAAAATGAAAAAACAAATCTCCAAACTCTGCCCAAGAAAGTGCTCTGATACCACTTGTAATAGATCTGACAAGAAAATGTATAAAAATGGAAAATATGCCCAAGAAATAACACCATAGAAGATAAAACTTCAGATCTTCATTAATATCAAAACCCTTAAGGTAGGGCAACACCATACATTCACTCCTTAAGGAAGGAGATCACTCCACAAGCCATATGCTTGCCCATACAATAATCCTTGACATATCTCAATGGAGAGACTCTAGCCTCTATATAGGTTTCATACATGTAATACCATGGGTAGTTACCATGGGTATCTCAATACCATACATCCAATACAATGGGCTTATCACTTTATTCCCTAGCTACATGTGGTCCCTTACATAGTGTGGGTTAACCACTTTATTTATTAACTATGGCCCAATTATTTATCATTCTTATATTATTACATCATATTATTCCCTTGGGTACCTCCCTTTGTACCCTATATTATCCCCTGGGCATACCATGTGAGTAGTCCGTGGTTAATAAGGTCTTGTTGAAGCAAACCAAAGAGGTCACTGAGCCTGCAGAAAGGAAGACTTTGTTTAGGAGCGTATGCAAGGTCCAAGGGAAATGCTTCCAGCTAGTCATTGATAGTGGCAGCACAGAAAATCTGGTTTCCACTGAGGTGATAGAGAAGTTGAAGCTGAAGACAAGGGAGCATCCAACTCCCTACAGGGTGTCCTGGCTGCATAAAGGGCACCAGCTGATTGTAAAAGAACAGTGTGAGATAGAGCTGCAAATGGGCAACTATAAAGACAAAGTCCTGTGTGATGTGATGCCCATGGATGTGTGTCACATAATGCTGGGTAGACCTTGGCAGTTTGACAGAGCAGCAGTGCATGATGTCAAGAAGAACACTTACAAGTTCTTCAAGGATGGGGTACATCATACATTGATACCCATGGAAGAAGGAGAGCCATCAAGCAGAGTGGTTGACCCAAAGACCTTGTTGCTGAGCAGGAAGGAATATCTGCAGCAGATTAAAGAAGAAGAGGTAAGATTTGCTTTAGTTTGCAAGCCTAAGGTAGTTCTTACTTCTACAAAGATTTTTGATTTGCCAATAGAAATTCAAGAGATGCTACATAGTTATTGTGACATTGTGGTGGATGATTTACCTGATGAGCTGCCACCTGTGAGGAAGATCAACCATCAGATAGATTTTATCCCTGGTTTAAATCTGCCAAATAAGGCAGCCTACAGAATGACTCCCACAGAAAATGAAGAAATCAGGAGACAAGTACAGGAATTGGTGGACAAGGGACTGATCAGAGAAAGTTTGAGTCCATGTGCAGTACCAGTAGTATTGAGCCCAAAGAAAGATGGAGGCTGGAGGATGTGTACTGATTCCAGAGCAATCAATAAGATAACAATCAGGTACAGATTCTCTTTGCCCAAAGTTGAGGATTTAATGGATTGTTTGAGTGGTGCTAAATATTTTTCAAAGATAGATTTAAAAAGTGGATATCATCAGATTAGAATAAGAGAGGGTGATGAGTGGAAAACTGCCTTTAAAACGAATGAAGGACTGTATGAATGGATGGTAATGCCTTTTGGGTTGTCAAATGCACCTAGCACTTTTATGAGACTTATGAATGAAGTGTTGAAAGAATTCATTGGTAAATTTGTGATAGTGTATCTGGATGATATATTAGTTTTCAGCAAAACTAAAGAGGAACATTTAAGGCATCTCAATTATGTCTTGAAGAAGTTGCACCAAGAGAAACTTTTGATAAACTTAAATAAATGCTCGTTCATGAAGGAAGAGTTGGTGTATTTGGGTTTTTTTGTTTCTGCAGAAGGATTGAAGATGGACCCAGAAAAGTTTAAGGCAATTGTGGAGTGGCCTTCACCCATACATGTTTTTGAGGTAAGAAGTTTCCATGGACTTGCCAGTTTTCATAGGAAATTTATAAGAAACTTCAGTAAGATTAATGCACCCATTATTGAGACAATAAAAAAGAGCAAACAACCATTTAAATGGACTGCTAAACCAGAAAGAAAATTTAAACTTTTGAAGCAAAAGATAAACGAAAAATCTTGTTTTGATTCTGCCTTATTTTACTAAACCATTTCAAGTGAAGTGTGATGCCAGTGGGGAAGCCATTGGAGCTGTGCTGAGTCAGGATGATAGGCCTGTAGCCTATTTTAGTGAAAATTTGAATGACACCAGAAGGAAGTATTCCTCTTATGAGAAGGAATTCTATGCAGTTGTTCAGGCATTGAAAAAGTGGAGGCATTATTTAATGTCCAAATAATTTGTGTTATACTCTGACAATCATGCTTTGCAATACATTGTACAGCAACCCAAGTTAAATCATAAGCATGCCAAGTGGGTTGAGTATCTCCAAGGTTTTAACTTTGTTTTGAAACACATAAGTGGCCAAGCAAATAAGGTAGTTGATGCTTTGAGTAGGAGGCACATGCTTGTTCAAGAAACCAATTTTGAAGTTGTAGGATTTGATTTTCTCAAAGAATTGTATACGACAGATTCAGATTTTAAGGAAGCATTTGAGGCATGTTGTTACCCTGTTCTAACAGATAGAAGCCAGTGGCTAGATTATTTCTTGCAGGAGGACTTACTATTCAGAAGAAACCAACTGTGTGTACCAAAATGTTCCATGAGAGAAAATTTGATCAAGGAGAAGCATAGTGGTGGACTTACTGGACAATTTGGTACTGACAAAACTTATGAGCAGCTGAGTCACTGCTATTATTGGCCCAAGATGAGAGCAGAAGTGGACAGGTTTGTGAAAAATTGCAAAATTTGTCAATATGCCAAAGGAAGGAGCCAGAATGCAGGATTGTACACTCCCTTGCCTATTTCGGACAAGCCTTGGGACATGGTGAGTATGGATTTTATTCTAGGATTTCCCAAGACTCAGAGAGGGAATGATGCAGTCTTTTTTGTAGTGGACAGATTCTCCAAAATGGCACATTTTATTCCATGTTATAAGACTAGTGATGCCACTCATGTTGCTAACTTTTTTTTCAAAGAAATTGTTAGGTTGCATGGGTTGCCCAAGAGTATTGTTTCAGACAAAGACACCAGATTTGTGGGCCATTTTTGGAGGACACTGTGGAAGAAACTTGGTACCAAACTGAGTTTCAGCTCAGCTTATCATCCTCAGACTGATGGACAAACTGAGGTAGTGAATAGGAGTCTGGGAAATTTGTTGATAAGTCCTACAGGAGAGCATCCCAAGCAGTGGGATCATATTTTCCTCAGGCAGAATATGCATATAATGACTCACCAAACAGAAGCACAGGGCAGATTCCATTCCATATTATTTATGGAATGCACCCCAGAGGAATATCAGAGTTAAGAAATCTGGGAAAGGCAGAGAAGAGAAGTGCTGATGGTGAAGAATTTGCTTCAGAGATCCAAGCCATACATGAACAAGTGAAACAGCAGCTACAAGGCAGCAGCGTCAAATATAAAGGCAGAGCAGACTTGAGAAGAAGGGAAGTCCATTTTGAAGTAGGAGATCTAGTTTTGGCACACTTGAGAAAGGAGAGATTCCCGAAGAAGCAGTATAATAAACTGAAGTTCAAAAAGATTGGGCCATGCAAGATACTTAGAAAGTTTTCTGCAAATTCTTATGAGATTGAATTGCCACCTGATGTTGGAATATCTCCCATTTTTAATGTTGTATATTTGTACAAGTATGAATATGATGGTGCAGAAGAAAGATCAGCAGACAAGGAACAGATTGAGTGGGAAAAGCAGCTACCTCCAGCGCAACCATTTCAACCAGAGAAGATATTGGACAAAAGAGTGTTCAGGAAGACCAGAGGACAAGAATACTTTTAGTACTTAATCAAATGGAAGGACCAGCCAGAGGAAAATGCCACTTGGATGACTGAAGGAATGTTGTAGAAGATAGGCAGATCAGTGGAAGAGCTCATGGACAGGAGTCCATGAAGAAAAATGCCCTTGGGAGTCTGATGCAGGGGCATTAGACACTAGCCAGCAATGTAGGAGGTTTTGTCCACATGTTGTGGCTAGAAGGGTTCAGAATCATTCGAATTGTAACAGCAAGGTGTCCATACCTTGGTTGTCTGTTACTTTATAATAGTTAGAATCAGTAGAAGTCGAATAGCTTTAGCTTCAGTCCATCTGTCATGTTTCAGTTAATTCGAATAATTTGTAGTTAGGCTTTTGATTTACCAAAAACGGTACTCACAGAGGAACCGAAAAGACATATGTTGATGTATAAATGTAACCCCCCCAAATTCATTGAAGGGGGGAGATTCTCACAGTGAAGATTGTGTGTGTGTTAAGCATTTTTCTTCTTTGTTGAATATAATTCGATGTTTTGATCATCTTTGTGGAATGGTAGATATACTGTCTCTGTGTGTGCATTAGCTTGTGTCCTATGTATTTGAGCTTCCAGCTTTGTGATATTCAATGAAGAATTGATGTGTAAATCTCTGCAATCCCTGTCTATGGTTGATTTTGGGTTTCCCTGAAATTGTTGCATTTCATTGCGTGATAGGACGAGAATGATACAATAACCAGCGTCGTAAATGTTGTAGAATTCCAGTCTTTGAATGAGTGTTCCAGTAGTTTGGTTATCACAGAACTGTGGATTCTGGTCATAGTGGAACCCCACCTATAAAAGAAATCGATTTTTTTTGTTATTAATCGAAAACGCTGTACCAAGGTTAGACCCTGAGTCTATGAACCGAGAGAGTAGAAGGACAGCGTAACCCCGGTGTAACCTGTGGTCACGTATTGTTCAAAAGCGGGAAGTGGTAATGATCGCACCGCTTTCGTGAGATAAGTGGTATTTTCCGATTGGGAGCGATTCCATAAAGTGGTCGACACGTAGCATAAGGTGGGACCCCGAAAAACCACCTTTTCACGTGCCATTGCACATTAAAGTTCGACTGAGGAGGTAGTGCGATATCGACGAACGCCATCGATCTAGAGGAAGGCTCATCGGACGGTGATCGCTCGCAGGAGTAGCACAAGGTTTAATAAAAGGTACGGGCGTATGTATTCCATTGAATTCCGCCGATTGTATGTGTGGGCCCGGGACTAAGGTATATTAAAGTGGGTATTGTAATCGGTTTATTAATATAAGCCGACGTATTGTAACCTTAGTATAAGGTTCAGCGATAGAATAAAAGTTTGGGGATACATTGAGATTCCCAAAGTTGCTGAATATATTTATTTGTCAATTTCTCCGAAATTGATAAATAAACTTATAAAAGAATGAGGAAGACTACGTTGAATTAACTCAAGGGAAATGCTGACAGAGCTACGGTAGAGGGACCAGCTCTCCTTGGGGGCCCGATTCAATTTTGTTGCTGTCAATTTTTCTGACCAATCCTTTCTTTTCATTTGCATTTTTTTCATCGTGATATTTTCTAACACTTTATTTCTTGACTCTACTTGTCCATTTGCTTGTGGATGGTATGGAGTAGATTTTATGTGTTTGATATTATACTTCTCTGTAAGATCCTAAACAAGTTTGGAATTGAACTGTGTTCCTTGATCTGTGACAATCTATCTTAGAACTCCAAATGTGACAAATATTTCCTCAAAGATGAATGAGACTATGGTGTCTTCTATTGCTCTTTCCACTTCCATTTCCTCTACCCACTTTGTAACATAATTTGTCCATACTAGAATGTACTTATTTCTGTCTGAAGGCAGGTTAATTGGCCCCACAAAGTCTAGATCCCATTGCTCAAATGGTTCTATGAGTACTTGTGGCTTTAATTGCATTTCATCTGATACCACAAGTCTTCCAGTTCTTTGGCAACTGTTACATCTTTTAACATAGGATTTCGAAGCCTTGAAGATTGTTGACCAATAGTAGCCAAGTTTGAGCACCTTGTATGTTGTCTGCTTGTCTGCAAAATGGCCACCACATGGTTCATCATGACATGCTTTCAAAATATCCAGAATTTCATCTTCTCTAACACATTTTATTATTAATAGATCAGAACTAGTATAAGGGAGGTCACCATTGACCCAAGTATATCTAGCACTTTCTCTAATTATTTTTCTTTTCTATTTATTAGTGAAATGGGATGGTAATATTCCAGATGATAAATAGTTGGCTACATCATCAAACCACGGCATTTTAACTATTATATCAAATAAATGTTCATCTGGAAAATTGTCTGAAATGGGATTTACATCACCAGGTGAATGAAGCCTTGATAGAAAATATGCTACTTGATTGTCTTTACCTGGTCGATCTAGAAAAGTGGTGTTAAATTCTTGCACTAATAACAACCATCTAGTAATTATGTCATTTGTTATTGCTTTGTTCATTAATTATCTTATGGTTGAATGATCTGTATGAATGAATACTTTATAACATGTTAAATAATGCCTAAACTTATTAACTACATGCACAACAACTAACATTTCTTTTTCTACAATTATATAGTTCAATTCTGTTGGTGTTAAGTTTTTGCTTATGAAGTATATGGCATAATTGAACTGAATTTCTTTCTGTCCAAGTGATGCTCCTATAGCTGTATCAGATGCATCAGTGGATATATGAAATGGAAATGATCAGTTTGGTCCTCAGAGAATGGGTGCAACTGAAATTTTCCTTTTAATATCTCAAATGCATTTTGACAGTTTATTTTCCATTGGAACTCAACATCTTTTGCAAGTAACTTGAAATGAGGTAGAGCTATTTTACTAAAATTCTCAATGAATCTCCTATAATAGCCTGCATATCCCAAGAAACTTCTTACTTCTTTTTGCATTGTTGGTGGCATCAAGTTCACAATGACTTGTATTTTTGCTGGGTCCACCTTGATTCTTGAAGAAGAGATATGGTGTCCCAACACTATCCCTTCAGTTAACATCATAAAGCATTTTTCATTATTAAGGGATAGATTTGTCTCTATGCATATTTTTAAAACTTTTTGAAGATTATTCAAACAATCATCAAATTTTCCTCCATATACCGTGAAATCATCCATGTAGACATCTACACATTCATGGATTAGATCGGAAAATATTGCAAGGATTGCTCTTTGAAAAGTAGTAGGTACGTTACATAACCCAAAGGGAAAAACATTCTATGCATATGTTCCCCATGGACAAGTAAATGTGGTTTTATCATGGTCTTCCAATGCTATCTTAATCTAATTGTATCCACTAAATCCATCAAGAAAAGAAAATAATTTCTTCCCAACTAATGAATGTAGTACTTGGTCAATAAATGGTAACGAGAAATCATCTTTTAGTGTGGATTTAGTCAACTCCCTATAGTCTACACATATCATCCACTTTCCATTTTTATTAGGCACCACAACTAAGGGAGAAACCCATTGACTATCAGAATTAGGATAGATGAATCCAACTTGTAACAATTTTTGCAGTTCCTATTTCACTATTTCTTTCATCATAGGATTCATTCTTCTTTGTGGTTGTCTCACTGGTTTGATATGATCATCAATGTAGATGTGGTGAATACATGTCTTTGGATGAATTCCTTGCATGTCTATGTAATCCCAGGCAAAAGCTTTTGAATATTTCTATAACAATGCTATTACCTCTTGTTCTTGTGATGATTGTAAATTATTACCAATATTCAAATTTCTTCCAGGACTGATTTCAATGATTTTACTCTGTGAATTGGTAATTGAGTTAATAGGAAAAATATTTTCAAATGAATTTTGAAATGATTGAACAGTACAATTTTCCTGGAAACATTGATTTAAAATATGACTTGCAGCTTCATATTGTGTTATTCTAAGCTGCTCTAAAATATCAGGTTTTGAGATGAAAAGGTCTAATAAATCCTCATTTTCTTCCTCTTCTCTAAAATTAAAGACTTTATTAACACTGAGAATAGATTGATTTTATTGTTGTTGTTGTTCATCAAGCCATGATAATAAAGAAGGATTTTGCGTTGGAGGATAGAGTGTAACATGTTTCCTTCCATCCCCATGTGTTATGATCATACTTCCTAATCTGCAACCAATGAAGACATCTGTTGTGGCTAACCATGGTCTACCTAGAATTAAAGGATGGCCTCCTAAATTTGTTTTTGGCTCAAAATTATAAAGTCTATAGGATATTCCCATCAATCCAAAGAAATAATGATATCTTCTAATATTCCTTCTTGTACAACTTTAGATCTATCTGCAAGCTCTAAAATTGTAGTAGTAAGTCTAATATTGTGCAATTTCAAGTGTTTCATAGTTTCTGTAGTCATAACATTTATAGCTGCTCCCAAATATATTGAAGTATTTGGAACTAAAAAATTATTGATCGAAATGGTAACCATAGGGATCCCAGGGTCAATATGTATTTCAATTGTTGTTTTTGTATACATGAGACTAGCTAATTTTATTTCTGCCAGTTTTCTTGATTCATAACTCCTTTATTTTTTTTGCATAAATTGGAATATATTTTATAGCTTGCAACAAAGGAATTTTGACATAAGCATTCTTCAATTCATCCAAAATATCAAATTCAGGAAGAGACATTGGAATTTTCTGCTCTACTAACCTCTCTGGATAGGGTGGTGTTTGAGTCATAATAACTTTTCCTTTCTGAATTTGATTTCCTGGATGATATTTTTCAGTTTTTTCTCCTTGTTCAGTTTGTTCTTCTATGATTGGTGGAGAATATTTGTGTAACACTTTCCCAGGCCTTAAGTGGACATCTTGTATGGAAAGAATAGAGTATGTAGGAAAATATGTTGCTTATTCCACATTGTATACTGGTTTATCCACTTTGTTACTTGGATTTTCTACTGGCTAAGCTGGTAATTGAGTTGGTCTCGGTGGGGGTTGGTTAGAACGCAGCTGAAGCTGCTGAGGTTGAGTTATTAATGGTGCAGGATTTTGTTGTGGAAATGGAATTGGTTGAAGATGTTGCTGTAATTGTTGGTATTGGGATGGTTTATGAGGATATGGCTATTGGTATGGCTGTTGATATGGTTGTTGGTATTGTTGAGGATACATTTGTTGAGGTGGTTGGTTTCCATAACTATATCCTCTCCAACCTTGTGCAGGTTGGTTTTGGTATTGTTGTGGAGGCCAACTCTGCCATGACATTGGAGTATTCCATGAATTCTGAGGAGGATATTGATAATTCTGGGGGTTTTGTTGAGGGAATTGTTCAGGAATACTTGGTTTCCAAGGTCTCCTTGGTGCCATATAATAAAGAGAATATTTCCCTTCTACTTCTTCCATTTACAATTCTTTAAGTTTTGGTCAGTTTTCAATTGCATGATTATTTGTACAAAGTCCACACACTTGTATACTATCCAAAGGACATTCTCTAAGTGGATGTTTCTTCCTACACTTTGGACAAAATATTGATAAGATTTTATCTTGTTCTTCTTTATTATTCTTTGCTTTTAAAACACAAACTTGTGTTCCTAAAGTGCTTAAAAGATCGGTACTAAAATTTTCTAGTGAAATTCCTATTTCTGCTCTTGTTACTCCTCCTGTTGCAGATTTGGAAGCTCTTGATGTAACATCCCTTTTTCCATTTTTTGCTCTTCCCCTAGAATACTTTTGACATAGTTCAGCAATCCCATCAAATGGTAGGTTTGATATATCTCCTTTGCCCATCACATTGAGAATATCTAAGTATTCATCTCTGATACCTTTAAGAAAAATTGTGTGAATGGTATCGGGATTCAGAGAATGTTGTTTGGATTTTTGTAGATTGTAGAGATATTTCTAAGTATTCTTCCAAACTTTCATCTTCTTGTTGTGTCATTCTGAAAATATCTTCTTTTGAGTCTCTAGCCCTACAATAGGCCTGATAACTTTTAAGAAAAAAAAATTTCATGTCATCCCAAGAAGCAATGGTATGTTCTCATAAACCCATAAACCATTTTAGTGTCATTGCTTTCAAAGTAGCAGGAAAGAGACGAAGCTTATGTGTGTCATATTTGTATCCATAAGTTTGACATAAGATATCAAATTCAAACATAAATGAGTCAGGATATTCAATTGAAATTCCATAAAAATTGGGCAAAACAGAAGGTGGAATGTTTTTCATTTTCACTTCTTCTCCTAGTACTTCTCTTGTATCTAATATTGGGAATCCAAAGGCAGCTTCCTCATCATTGTCTTTTTCTATATCTAGTTGTCTTTTGTTATCATACTCTCTTTTTGTTTCTTCATCTCTTTTTCTCTTCGCTTCTATTCTTTTATCTTCCTCTCTTTTTCTCTGTCATTCCTTCAGTTGTCTCTCATATTTAAGTCTTTGTTCTAGATTCATTACTAGTATATTAGATCCTTATCCTTCTTTAGTCATCTCTTTTTCAGTTGTTTGTATTGTTTCAATATGAGGTTGATTTGGTGTTTCCTCAACTATCTTGATTTGTTCAAGAACTGGTTGCTTTAATTGTTTAACAATTGGTCTCCTTGTTTCATTTTGTCATTATATGAAAGGGGCTTCTTTTGGTGTTTGCTTCCTTTTTACCTCCAAGTCTAACAAGGTCTATCTTTCAATTAGAGTCAATCTTTGTCCTGATCTTTTTTTTTCTTCTAATTCCTCTAGAGTTGGTCTCCCAACAACTGGTGTTGTTAGTCCTAATGGTCTTGCCCCTATGGATGTTTAATTGTTGGGGGATTTTTTTTAATGAATCTAACTTTATGATATCTATCTCTGGGCATAAAGAAACATAACTAAAAGAAAAACAAAGTTGTTGGTTTTTTTTTTTTTTAATCCTCTAATTGACAATGTTGATGTATGCTTCCCCGACAACAACGCCAAAAATGTTGGGTCATTTACTGAGTAAATTAACACAAGTATTTAATTATCCATTGGGGTTTGTAAACTTGGAAGCATGTCCAAAATGTATGGATATCAGATGTGGTCAATCTTGTAGAAGACAAATTGTTTAAACTAAAGGAAATGCATATTACAAATATAAAATTTAACTACGTAATTTCTTATTCAATATGTAATATTTGAGGGAAGAGGCTCCTAACTTAGGAGATCCTGCTTGACCTTCCCTACAGTACTATTTTCTTAAAGAGAAATCAATTAACTGATGACAATGGCTTATGATGCATAAATGGTAATAGAAGATTCTCCTAACTGAGGAGGTCCATGTTGTCCTTATTCACAATTTCATTCATCATTGTTACCATTGTATTTAAGACTAGAAATTTAGGAAATAGCTTTAAACAGGAAAAGAAAATGAATTTTAGTTGATGTTCTTATATCATATAGAAGGAGAGTTTAACTTAAAGACTAGTTTGTCCCTTCATATGCAGATTAGAATTTAAACCAATATTCATAAGCATAAGTAAATAACTCAACAAGGAAAATAAAGATGAATTCTAGTTATTGTTCTTGAATCAGATAGAATGAGAGTTTAACTTTCACACTGGTTTGTCCCTTCATATGTAGATTAGAAGTAAACCAAGATTCATCATCAATCATAATAAATCATCATTCATCTAATTAAATGAACAAATTTGAAGCAAAACTATTTATGAAAATCAAGCTAAATTAACCAAGAAGTGTACTTAGCTTGCTGTGGGGTCCCTCCACCCTTTCCTTGCACACTTGAAAAACTTATCAGCTACTGCAAACTCAGTCAATCATCCATAGCATTGAACAACAAAAATAAGTTGGAATTGGTTCCTCAAATTAACTCACAAAGTTCATAAGTCTCAATATGAAATTATACAAATTCTTCATGTTTCAATGGTTCATAAACTTGGTATAAATAGAGAAATAATAAACAAACTATGCTACAATGTCTCTACCAGCCTTATATTATCCTAATCTCATCCATCTAGGTCAAACTCATCCAATTAGTTACACCAAATCTGGAAAAATCCCAAAATCTATTGTTTCTGCCCTATTTTCTAGGGATTCCTAAAAAACAAGTCATGTTTGACCAGCGTTGACCGAGCCTGTTTTAGCTCAGTTTGACCGAACCAATAGATGATTTTTCATCTGTGGTTCCCAAGCTTTCAAAATCCATGCTCAGCTCATGCCCAAGTGTACTGCATATATGACTTTCATGAAGCAATTACAGGAATTTTTAGTTCTGTCAAAAAATAATCTTAAAACCCAATTTTTACAAAAATATCTAAAATTTGAAAAACATAATTTATTTATCTGAATATGTATAATATGGTCAAAATAAGTTGTATTTGGATGATATAATGTTTAAAATGGTGGGAATTAAATGGATTTCTTATAAACAAAATTGACCAATAATGAGGGCCAACAATAACCCTCACATGAAATAATTCAATCCTTGTTTTTTTCATTTGGAGTACTAATGTGACAATTTGATGAACTAGTGCTATCAATGGATTATTTTCCTTTCATACCCATGGCTGTAATTTTAGTTTCATCACCCGAATCGGATCCCAAATCTTGTTGAGGGGTTGCATTTGTTTTTTGTTTCCCCTTGTTGTTGAATTTCTTGGGCCTCATCTCTGGATGAAGCTTCCAACAACGGTCTTCGTCGTGAACCTCTTTGAAAAAATATTTGCATGTTATTTTATCTCCTTCCCTTTTAACGGATGCATTTTTCTTCCCTTTTCCTTTCTCTCCGCCCTTAAATCGCTTATTTTTACCCTCTTTTGGAATATTTTTCCCTCTTGCCTCAAGGTGAGTGGCTTGCACACAAACCTCATCTAGACTAGTGGGATTGAGCACAAGGATAGTATGCCTTAGGTAACTATGTAAACCCCCTATATACTTCAGCAACATGTCTTGTGATTGCAAATCAACGCCTAACATAAGAGCTCTTCTTCTAAATTCTTCAGTGTAATCTTGAACATTTTTACCTTTAAGTTGTCTAAAGTTCTGCCAATTCATGATGCCTTTCTGCGTATATGCTACATGGTAAAATTGTCTTTTAATTGCAACAATGAAATTAAACCAAGTGATTGAGATCTTACCATGTTTTTTATCTCATCTTGTGTCTTGGCTTCCCACCATACTAGTGTTGCACTCTCCAGTTTCAACGAAGCTAGTTGAGTCTTTGTATCGTGATCTTGAAGGTTTTGAATCCTGCAGTAGATCTCCAACTGAAAAACGTAATTGTCAAGCTTCTCTACATTCACTTCACCATTATACATAGGCAACTCAAATTTAATATCAATTTTTAACAAGGGTGTTTTATCAATTTCTTTTGAGGTATGTTGATGAGTATGAGTAAGGGTTGTAGTAGTGGAAGAGGATGAAGATGGAGGTGAAGATGGTGGTGAGGATGATGGTGGGGTAGATGGTGTCTTATCACCATTTCCCTTACCTCCTCCTCCTGGAGAACATCGAGCTTTCACCCTGCAACCTTGTATTCCTCTTTTCATAGAGGACTTTCACCATCTCTGTCATGTCAAAGAAAGCCTTCTTAAAAGCCTTCTCATCCTCTGTGATTCTATCATTTCCTCCTTCATGGGATATTCTTACTGAAGCTTCTACTGAATCTGAAGGTGGATATTGTGGCAATTTCGCTCTCCTTTTACTTGTCCTAACTTGAGATCCTTCACCCACAAGCTTTCCTTCTCTCTTGAGCCTCAACCTTGTAAGCATTTAAACACTTGCAAAATAATTAAATTATCCTTGCACAAGTAAACCTAGTGCTCTTATACCAACTTGATATGAATGGGAAAATTAATGTTTGTTGTGTTAAATGCCAATTCAGAATATAAACAAAGTGCTTTAGGATTATGAGGTAAATTTCAAGTTAACCATGAGTATTTTTATGTGCCTTTATGTGAATTTCTTGAGCAAATTAAAATAAACAAAACAATGAATAAAAACATCTAACATACATGAACATCACCAAAACAGTAACACAACAGCACATGATGAAGGAGTTCACCCCTCTTGGGCTTCGTCTCCTTGGTCCAGCTTCCAATGGCTTAGCCCTCTTCTATTATAATCAAAGGTGTGATTAACATACATTTGCAATGCTCAAACATCTTTGAAACCTGCTCTAATGGTTCCATAATGCCAAAAAATGCCTGTCTAGCCTCTTTCTGCTTCAAATTTGGTCAAAAACTGGAGAAGTTCTGACTTCCCCAATTTTTCACTAACCACTCCACAATTTCCCCAAAATCCGGACCGGTCCTACAATTTCACCCCTTTTTCATCTAACTGGGTGAAAATTTCCTGGAATTCCAAGAGAAATTGTCATACAGTTAAAACACCAAATGACGCCTTAAATCTGAAAAATCAACATTACAGTTTGGTGTGTTTTATAATTTTTTTTAATAAAATTTTGTCGGCCGGTTAACTAACCATCAGTGGTTATGCCAAGTTGTACACATGGGTGGCTTAGTTGTGGCGGTTAACTCTAGGGAATCCAGAAAATGGTGTCACATGCACGGTTTTACTCGATGGCTTTTGCGGGTGGTTCTGTCGCGGTTAGGACTCCACGCCCCGATTCTTGGCTGAGGTCATATGGCGATGCATATACATGGGGGTTAGCCCCCTCCACCCACAACTCCACCAACATTAAACATAAATATGGGTTTTTACCCTATAGTTAATAAGGAATATGACTGGTGTAATGGTAAGGCTCGATGTTGTCACAAACAAGGTCACAGGTTCAACCCCCTCCCGCTCCACTCGAACTTGATTGAAATTTTGGTGGCCCTCGGGCTACCATGTGGCAGCCTGTGATTGGTCGCCTATCACCCAATTAAATTATGTCATTTCTAACCAACGACAAAGTGGCACTTGGAACAAACTCATAAGCTAGCGAAATATTCCTTTGAACAATCAACCTGCCACATGGGCATGCCCAGTCAGCAATATGGACTGTTGACTGGACTGTCCCTGCACTTTTCCTTTTTCAAAAATTTTGCATGTTTGACAATGTGGACAAAACGTGTTTATGGGAGCATACGGTGTCGGTTTTCCGCAAAACGAGTTGCGCCAGATTTAGAACGACGAGATCTATGTGGTCATTCAAGTTCCATACCATTCTAACAAATTTCATTTTTTAGCATAATTTTGATCATCACATGATCACTCATGGACACAGAAGTGTTAATGGATGTGGTTTATTGGGTTCTAAATGTTGAGCACACTAGAGGGCGTTATAATCAATACATATGTACAGTTGACATTTATTGGCATCTCAAATTCCTTCTTGGAAAAGTTCTAATGGATAGAAATGAGAGAAGGGAGGACCTTATGTTATCCCTGGATCAAATGCAGAGGAAAATAACTATAAAAATTACACCAATGGATTCAATCCGATCGTGAAATTTACTAAAACAAGATATTGAATCCTTCTACAATATTTTGGGAATATAAATCACGATCGCTCAATCACATGTAAGAAAGAGAAAGAAGTAAATCAATTGCACAACACAAGATTTTCCTGGGGAAAGCACCTATTCAAAACCCCTCCATCGTTATTGTATAACCAACCAAGGAATCATGAAATAATACAATGCATGTGTTCTCACAAGAACCTCATACACTCTACCAATTTTCTAACACTTATCTAGGCAAAATTGGACCAATACATAGCCAATTTCCTGCCCACCTTCAGCCTGCCTTGCTCACACAATCCCTAGGCAAAATAATTCCTATTAAATAGGAATTCCAACCTTCCTTCACTGCGCAATCCATCATGGGCTTCATGTGTCTTTATAACTGCACCTAGGCAATTCACTAATAATAAAAATGATATTTTACTTGCCTTTAACCTTTGTCTCAACTGGGTCGTCATCAGAATTGACATGCATGCAGTTATTAATAGTGAATCATCAGTTACTTGGTAGATCACTACTTGTGAATTAAATATATTTTAAGTCACTTGATATTCCACTAGCTCATCAATCAATTAGACTAGTCAAACTGATTTTAACTCAATTAATTTGAGTTAACTGGTTGCACTCACACCACACTAGTGCTACAACTGCAACTGGACCCTGTAAACAATAGAATCACTCTACATTCCTATCCTTTGATCCTCAAATCAAAATTCTTGAGCTAACTAAGTCTATCACACTTAGTTAACTATTACAAGTTGTTATGAGATAAGATTACAATTTATTTTCCAATTTATTTAACAACTGGAAGCCCACATTAGCACTAATGTGTCATTCAATTCCTCACTTATGTGTGACCTGGAATCCCACACTACTGTGTGGTGCATTTTCTTGTTGAATTTCAACACTCCCTCTCAACAAGAAAGGCATTATCTGCTACCCCGATCCTGCCTCTCTGCTATTCTAATTTTCTCTTCGCAAGTGCCTTCGTCAAGATATTTGCATCCTGATCCTCCATGGGAATGTACTACAACAACATAATGCGCCTATGAACACAATCTCTGAGATGGTGGTATCAGATGTCAATATGCTTGGACCTGTCATGGAATACTGGATTAACCTATAGTTTTATGCAACTTTGGTTATCACAATGTATCACCGATGGATCCATCTCATGACCAAACAAACCAATAAGTATATTCCTCATCCAAATGGCCTCGCATGTAGCCTAACTAGTTTCCATGTACTCTGCCTCAGCTGAACTGAGTGCAATTGATCTTTGCTTTCTTTTATACCAAGAAACTATTTTTGATCCTACGTTGAAGATGCCCCCTGATGTGCTCTTCCTGTCAGATGGACTACCTGCCCAATCTGCATCGGTGAAGCCTTGAAGCTTCACTCCCTCTATCCGTCTGTACCATAATCCCTACTCTGTAGTACCCCTAAGATATCTCAAAACATGCTTCCTCGCCTTCCAAAATAGCTTGGTAGGCTTAACCATAGCTTGATTAATATGGTTAACTGCGTAGCATATGTCTAGTCGTGTGTTCACCAAATACATAACAGAAACCACAAGCTGTCTATAAACAGAAGCATCCACTACCTCACCTAAAGTAGTCTCCATGGGTTTGTTTCCCTCCATGTGGAACTTCCTCAGAATCTCCTTGGCATACTTTCCCTAAGATACAAATAGCTCCCCGTCTATTTTCCATATTCCAAGCCAAGGAAATAATGCAAGGGCGCCATGTCCTTCATCTCAAACTCTCTTGCAAGATCCTCTTTGCAAGAAGTTATGAGCTGCTCATCACATGTTAGTATAAGATCATCAACATAAATTAAAATAATCAAAAGCTTACCATCAACCAGAATATGATATAGGTTCGCATCCGCTTCACTCTTTGTGAAGCCCAACCCGGTGAAATAGCTGTCGATCCTCGTGTACTAAGCACTAGGTGCTTGCTTCAACCCATACAGTGCTCTCTTTATTCTACATGCATGCGACTCCTAGTCAAAGGTCTCAAAACCTTATGGCTATTCAATGTACACTTATTCCTCAATAACTTCATTGAGAAAGGTTGTCTTTACATCCATCTGATGCATCTGCCAGACCATCTACGCTGAGAGTGCAAGGATGGATCTAATCGATGAGTACCTTGCAACCGGTGCAAAAGTATCCTCATAGTCAATCCCCTCTACCTGTGAGAATCCTACGGCCACAAAACTTGCCTTATATTTCTCCACACTCCCATATGTTTCTTGATTCACCTTGTAGATCCACCTGGATCCAACCACTGACTTCCCCACTGGTCTTGGGACCACTTTCCATGCACTATTTCTGATAATGGAGTCATACTCCTCAACCATGGCATCGACCCATGTTGGTTTATGCGCTTCTTCCTCAAAAGAGGATGGCTCTGTCACAATATACTCGCTCATAAGAGCCATGTATCCATTATACCTATCTAGGGACCTTCTCTGTCTATGTTATGATGTAGGTGCACCTACATGCTCTGTCGCATCTAGCATCAATCTGTCAGTCTCTCTGGTGCGCTTCCTACCATTTCTGGTGGATGGATCTACATGAGTGGTTTTTTCCACTACATGATCCTCTTCTTATGGCTGCTCCACACCATGAGGTTCATCCTTTGGAACTAATAGTTCCTCATCTGCATGCAAGTCAAGCTCTCTCTCAAGGTACAATCGCATGGATTTCTCCTCATCAAATTTAACATCTCTCCTGACAATTGTCATCTTGTTAGCTGGAAAATACACCCGATAGTTGTGGGGAGTATCAGTGTATCTACCAGTGCTTTAAACTCACAAAACTTGGAGAATGTCTGATATTTCTTCTGTAGAAAGAAGATCCAACACTTTCTAGAAAAATAATCAACAAAAATAACATAATACATGTGCTTTGTTGTGGAAGGTGTAGAGAATGGTCCACACATGTCTGAGTGAACTCTCTCAAGGATTGTCTCTGATCATTTCTTCTTATCGTGTAAAGTGGCTTTAGTACAATTCCCCATGGTATATCCCTTGCATGTGTCTATCTGCGCAAGAGTACCCTTTGGAAGACCTGTAGAAATATGTTGCATGATCCTCAAAGCACTGTGGTGTAGATGGCCCAATCTCCTGTGCCATAACTCACCTGTATCCCGACTCACCACCTTCCCTACTTTACTGTTCAATGTTGTGCAACCCTCTACATCAAGTTTGTAGAGGTTCTTCACATAAACCCCAATATTTTTTACCTGTCTTGTGGCTTTGTGATGAAGGAATGCCTTTCCTTCACTGAAAACCACATCATTTCCAAAATCCTCCAACATAGAAACTAAAACTAAATTATTTTTCAAGCCTAGTACATGCATGACATCTTTTATATGAAATTTTTACCTAACTGTCTCTGGAAATTAATTGTACCAATCTTGGTAGTGCTATACCTCCCATCTATAGCACTAAAAGATCCTTCTCCTCCAAGCTACTAAAGAGTTCTTTGTTTCCCGTCATGTGGAAATATACTCCATTATCCAAGTACCACATAGATCCCATCACAGTTGATGCCATGCATGCGATGAGAGAGAATTCCAACTCAAACTATGAGGCCAAAGCTTCACCCACAGCAGCTCCCAGAGCCTTCTTGTTCTTCTTCTTCTTTTGTGGACAATTTGTGGCATAGTGTCCATGATCATGACAATGAAAAAAATTCACCTTTGACATGTCACACTTCTTGCCTTCTTTGTCGGTCTCATATTTTGAATGGGACGTCTTCCCCTTCCCCTTATTTGCCTTACCATCCAAGGCATAATTTTCCTCATCATCGGTCTTAGATGAAGATCCATCCCTAGTATTCCGTCGAAACTCTTCTTGTACCAAATCTGACCATAGTTGCTCCCAATATGGTAACTTCTTCCTCCCATTCACAGAGTCTTGGTAACTATGCCAGCTCTTGGGAAGGCCTAGATCAAGTGCTAGGCTCACCAAGTCATCATCAGCTATAGTAATCCCAACACTTCCAAGCATGGAAAATTTTAGGGGCTAATATTCGCAGGAGGGCTAATTTTCCATGGTTTTTCCAAAAAAAAGATTCGCCAATTTCCATTTTTTTATAAAAATGATTCGCCCAAATTTTACAATATAAACTTATTTTACATTAAAAATTGCCCACATTATATAAAAAATATATATAATATCATTATAATTTGAATAATTTTACAATACATCAATAAATATTTTATAGTTTGCATATTAGGGACTAGTGAGATTCGCCAATTTTTTAAACTTCAAGATAATTTTCCATCCTTAAAATTACCCCTACAAGTTCCAAGCTCATCTCAACATTGAGTGAACTTGGTAAAGTATTTATGGATTGAGTCACCCTTCTCCATTTTGATTTTCCTGAGCTTGTCCTTGAGCGTCAATTTTATGTGCTCACTGCTGCTTTGAAACAGACCTGTCAAGGCCTTCCATATAGCATATGGAGTTTACTTTCCACGGAGACTCGAGACAATTTGATCTCGAACTCCCTCTAACAAGATCCTCCTCGCCTTTGTTACCTTCTTCTTCCATGCATCAAGAAGTTGGGCATTTGGTGCTGCGAGCTTAAGAATATCATTATCTATGAATTACTTCAACCCATTGTCCTCAAACACTGCCTCCATCCTGTCCTTCCATGAAATATAATTCGAACTGCCCTCAAGTGCATATTCGAGTCTCAAGCTATTAAAAGACATATTAATCCGCTTCTAGCTCCAAAGAAAGTATCTACAAATTTGAATATTGTTCAACACAAACTCAATTTCTTCTCCACTATTATGATTTCTTCTCTAATGGATTCAATCCAATCATGCAATGTACTAAAATAAGATATTGAATCCTTCTACAATATTTGCGGAATATAAATCAAGATCGCTCAATCACATGCAAGTAAGAGAAAGAAGTAAATCAATCGCACAACACAAGATTTTCCTGGGGAAATCACCTGCTCAAAACCCCTCCATCTTTATTGTATAATCAACCAAGGAATCGTGAAACAATACAATTCATGTGTGCTCACAAGAACCTCATACACGCTACCAATTGTCTCACACTGATCTAGGAAAAATTGGACCAATACATAGCCAATTTCCTACCCACCTTCATCCTTCTTTGCTCGCACAATCCCTAGGCAAAATAATTCCTATTAAATATGAATTCCAACCTTCCTTGACTGTGAAATCCATCATGGGCTTCCTGTGGCTTTACAACTACACGTGGGCAGTTTGCTAATAATACAACTAATAGTTTACTTGCCTTTAACATTTGTCTCAACTAGGTCGTCATCATAATTCACATGCATGCAGCTATTAATAGTGAATCATTAATTACTTGGTAGATCACTACTTGTGAATTAAATCTATTTTAGTTCACTTGATCTTCCACTAGCTCATCAATCAGTTAGAACTAGTTAAACTGATTTTAACTCAATTAATTTGAGTTAATTGATTTCACTCACACCACACTAGTGCTACAACTACAACTTGACCCTGTAAATAATATAATCACTCTACATGCCTATCCTTTGACCCTCAACTCGAAATTCTTGAGCTAACTAAGTCTAACACACTTAGTTAACTATTACAAGTTGTTATGAGATAAGATTACATTTTATTTTCCAATTTATTTAAAATTTGGATGCCCACATTAGCACTAATGTGTCACTGAATTCCTCACTCATGTGTGTCCTGGAATCCCACGCTAGTATGTGGTGTGTTTTCTTGTTGAATTTCAACAATAAAATTTATGGATCATAGGTTGGCCTGCATTGAGAAGCATATGGGCATCCACCCTGAACCAGGTTGATCCCTGTGAAGCAACAAGGATCCCATTCCTGTTGAAGCCACCGATTCAAATAATTCTACTTAATTGTATTCTAGTCTCTTTGTTTTCAATATTTTTTAATGTTTCAGTAATGTTATATTCAATTAAAATATAACTCAAGAGGCCCAACAATTAGCATGCATATTTTGTGTTGGCTCGAGGGGTCCTGACCCAGGTTCGGAGGTTCAAGGTTTTCCAACAAACCCCTATACTATTGGCCCTTTCGGCAGTGACCAGCTTACGCAAGCCAAAGTCTCACCCGAAGTCGTATGGGTGGGTGTTGGAACCAAGTTTCCGCACCCTGGGAAAGGGTAGGTAAGTCAAGAAGAGTTGTGTTCAATCTTATACTGACCAGATCTTATATCATAGAGCCTAGATCTACATATTTCCTTCGCATCCACATGCGCAACAGCAATGATATTCATAGAAATCAACAAATCATGTACGCATAGAACACTAACGCAACTATTTCAGTGATTCCTGCATAAAGTAGAACGGAACAAATTTAGGTCGTAGCATAAACAGATAACGCAGTTTCTTTCATAGCGTAAATCATCAACATAGTAGTATGCTTCAACTAATCAGATATGATAGACTTGCATTAACAATAATTCCAACAGATTCAGATATTCAGCAATACTTCCGCATTCATTAATCCGCAAATCCTTCTTACAATACCCTAAAACCCAACGTGCGCACACAGCAGCAGGGTCCGCACACAGCAAGACAGAGAATCTCCGCGCACAGAGCAGCGGGTGTCCTTCCCCAACAACCCTAACCAAATCTATTAGTTTGCACTTAGCATCAATCTCTATTCCAAGTCTGTCTTACAACTCAAAAAGGTTCAACTACTTATATTATTTTATCCTACGCATCCAATGGTCTGAAAACCATGGTTTGTGAACTCTTGGTCTACCCTTGACCTATTTACAATGCATTAGGGGCTTTGACCCACCCCAAAACCCCTGCGTGGTGGTTTTGAAGCCTATCTTCCAGGCAGGGGGCCAGAGTGCAATGATATTGTCAATCTCTTCGTCTATCACCATGTAAGGGAGCAAGGTCCAGGTTTTACCATTGTGGGCTCTGATCTGAACGTGGTGCATAGTACCCTAGAACGCTTCATTGCTTTGTATTTATCATATACCGTCGAGGACAACCGGGGTCGAGAGTTGATGGCCACCGCCATGCTACTCTGGAAGAGGACCTAGAAGACTTGGTTATCCTCTAAGCATTGCGCATCCCTAGAATCCCACAGATGGGCATACCGAGCCCCTTCGCACATGTCTAGGGTGAGCTCGGGAAGGACCGACTCCGCAGGGGCCTCCCAGGAGACTAGGGCTATAAGGAACAGTAGCCAAGCATAGCAGAAGGCTTTTCCCTACTCCTACGACTCGCAGACGTTGGTTAAGAACTCATCGCATAAGTATTGGGCCCAATTGACGCAGACCCCCTTCACACACTGACCTGCTAACCGAATGACATAAGCAGGGACAGTTGCGACCTGGCACTTTCGCATTAGCTTGCATGCTAAAATTATTGTACCCATTTGCGTAGCAAGTTCACTGATGGATTTGATGATGAATCCACGAGAATTTTTCTCCACACGGTACTTTTGGGCACATATTCCCCAGTGTCTCCTTTGTATTTCTTTCCCACCAGATCTAGGGGATGCGACCCTTTCATGGGAAGGCCCATAATTCTATGAATCAACGCAGTGTCAATGGGGACTCTGTCCCAAATCCATAAGCAGCCATCGTCAATTAAGGAAAGCAACTGTCAGGCCAGTCGATCTATGACGTTGTAATCGCCAAAATGGGGCATTCGCAGTAGGTTCAAGAGCCCAGATCCGGCCAACCCAGAGACCCATCACTGAGAAATAACTGTGACCTTATTGCTCTCATAAATTGTGTCAAAGTACAAAGTGGGGGCCAACTCAGGGAAGGCTTCATAATTTTCCAAGTCATGATCATCAAATTTGACCTCATGGAGCCTTCCACACGGATCACTGAGGACAGGAACTTCTCTCAAGGTTAGAGGCATTTGCAGATATGTGATCAAGCCATCCAAGTTTTTTGGTGTACATGTTGAAGGCCTGCGTGGTCATATTAAGGGAGGTAACCAATTGATCAGATTGGTGAGCAGGGCTTCCTCCTGCTCATCCTAAGTATGAGGTGTTGTGCGCGAGGACTTGGCATGCCTCAAGGAAGTCCTAGGCTTCCTCGCAGCCCATTTCGCAGCTTTCGGGGGCTTCCATAAGCCCTGTGCTTTCTCTTTCCCCTTCCTTGTGAGCAGTGTAGAAACCACTTCTTCCTCCTCAGACCTAATCTCCATTACCTCCTCAATTTCTGGTGCTGAAGGTTTAGCGGGGTTCGTGGTTGTCATCCTAGCACTAAAAATGAATCCCAACTCTGGGTGGCTACTGTCAGATGGAGGGGGCTTTATCAGACATGAAAGGGACAGTGTAGACCCAAAAAATATTATATCTTAAGTTCGTTTGAGGCAAAGACGATAAGTGCAAGCTATGCAAGTAGGATGGAACCCTTGTTTGAGCTATTCTGCCCTTTTTATAGTGCCTGTGGTCGTCCAATTGTAGGGTATATGTTAGGTCCCTATATTAATAGCTTATTCCCTTATTGTTATTAGTGTAGCCCCCTTATTGTTCTTATTATACCCCTATAACCCTAATATTGTTATTATTGTGCGCTTACATTGTTATTGTTAGGTCGGCTAGGATTATATTATGGGCCCATGGACTCCTATATATATAAGGACGGTTTGGTCATTTGTATCATCCAAGAATTTTTCATTCATGTAATGTATTGGAAGTTTCCCCCTCAAAGTGGCTTATTTCTAAGGCGTTGATATCTCTTTTCTTCTATTTTTGGAGCTCATTTCACAACATTTGGTATCAGAGCTTTGGATTCTAGGGTTTCGCTGCTCTAAACAGGTCATCATGGAATTTTCGATATAAATATTTTTCTACGAAGGTTCAGAAGCTAAAAATTTTAGAGCGTGAAGCCAAAATCTGAAAGAAAATTTTCGCAAAATTTCAGAGCTTGTTTCACAAAATTTTCGGAGATATGATCTGTGGAAGTTAGGTCATTTTGCAGGCTCTTGAATTTAATCTAAATAGGTAATCGCAGAATTTTCCGCTATAACATTTTTTCTATGAGGGTTTAGAAGCTAAAATTTTCACAGAGCGAAGCTGAAATCTTGAGGAACATTGTTGAAAAATTTTAGATCTTTGTTCTCAAGAGTTTCGGAGATATGGTCTGTGGAAGTTAGGGATTTTTCAGGCTCCTGAATTTCATCTCAAAGAGTTCATCATGAGAAAAACGTCATAACTCTCTCTCTGAGCATCAGATTGGGAAGCTGTAAAAATTGGCCACAAGTACATGGACTTTAGTTTTCAGAATATCAATTTCAAAGCCAAAGGAGGAAACAGCGACACGTGGCAAGTCATACAAGTTCGCTTTACAGAACCAGTCCATAATTAGGTCATCGTGGGAGATTTGCCATAACTTTGACTTGAAGAATCCAAATCAGGTCAGACCTGTAGCATTCAAAAGAAGATTCAGAGGGCTACTTTAGGGAAGAATTTCAAATATTGAAGATCTGAAATCGTAGAGATAATTCAGTTTCAATATCGAGCTCCTCAAAAGCAAGAAAAAGGTGTGTATTTTTTCAAATTACATAAGTCTCTTAGTTTGAATTTATTCCAATGGGAATATTGAAGAATAGATATTAGTATTGGGTTCTAAAATTCCCCCTAGAATGAATTCAACACCCATTAAGCCTTCAGAAGGCTCTACTATGACTCATAAAGACGAAGAAACACAACATGAGATATCAAAATTACAAGAGCAAGTGCACCAAATCTCGCTATCGCAAAGAGCAAGAAAAAATGAAATGGAAGTTCTGAAGAAAGGCATGGAAACTTAGATGGATGGTTTGAAGAAAGGCATGGAAGCTAAGATGAATGGTTTGGAAGCTAATATAGATGGCATGGAAGTGGGAATAGAGGTTAAGATAGATGGCATGGAAGCTAAGATGGATGGCATGGAAGCTAAGATCGATGAAAAAATGAAAGACAACCTCGAAAACATGAAGAATGATTTGGCAAAGTTGATACAAGAAATGTTTCCTAATGGCGAAAAGATAGTAGAGGAAACTCATAATGACAACAAAATAAATGTTAATCGTGATTTCATAAACTCTAATGTTGGATGGAAGAACTACCATATTCCAAAGATGGATCTGAGGAAGTTTGATGGCAAGGATCCCGTAACATGGATATTACAGATGGAGCAATATTTTGATCTCAATAATGTGCAAAACACACAAAATGTACGAATTGCAACTTTACATTTAGAACAAAATACATTTGTATGGTATCGATGGCTTTGCTCCCCTAAAAAAATTGTCACCTGGTCAATTTTTACGGAGGAAATGATAGCACATTATGAGGATACAAAAAGAAACACCTTCTTTAGCCAAATAATTAATCCCAAAAAAAAGGGTTTAGTGGCGGAGCACATTGAGGACTTCCCAAAATTGAATATAAGGGTAACTGATATTCCATAGGAACACAGGATTGATGTCTTCATAGGGACTTTAAAGGATAACATCCAACATGAAGTGCAAGTTTGGGAACCTAATTCATTGGAAAAGGCATTCAGATTGGCAAGAAAAATTGAATGTAAAATTATGGCAACAAGGAATCCTACCACTCACATATATAAAGATGGAAGTGTTGCTACTGCTAGACCTACACAACCTACAAGGTTGACACCACAACAATTGGAAGAAAAAAGAGCAAAAGGGATTTGCTACAGGTTTGATATCAAATACACTAAAGGTCATAAGTGTGCTAAGAAGAAATTATTTTACATAGATTGTGAAGAGGAAGAAGAAAATGAACAAGAATCTTCAAAAGAAGAAGATATACACCAGGAACCAACCCTAGAAGAGGAAAAAACGAGTCTGACCATATCGTGTAATGCATTGGCAGGAAATACCACTACTCAAACTCTCAAGATAGAAGGACATATCAAGAAGAAAAAGGTAATAGTGTTGACTGATTCAGGTAGTACCCATAATTTTATTCATTGTAAGGTAGCCAAGGAAATGAATAGTTTCCTATACCCAGCACTAGAATGTCAAGTGATGGTTGCAAATGGAGGAACTATAAATTGCTCTGGAAAATGCCATAATATCAAGCTAACCATGGGGGAATATGTATTGAATAGTCCAATGCTTTCCATTCCTATGGGAGGTGCTGATTTTGTACTAAGAGTAAAATGGTTACAATCTTTAGGGACGGTAGCTTTTAATTTTCAAGAACTTTTCTAAAAAAAATTCAGAAGGAAAGGAAGTCGAATTACGGGGTATCGCAGGGAAGACGGGAAAGATAATGAGCTCTAATGTCATGAAAAAGCTTCTGAAGAAAAAACAACGAGGCGTAATTGCACAATTATGCTCACTAGAAGTTCCAACATCAAAATCATCTATTTCTGCAGATCTCCAAAAAGTCTTGGACAATCATTCCAAGGTGTTTGAAACTCCCAAAGTACTCCCACCTATTCGTGATCATGATCATGCTATTCATTTGATTCCAGGAAGTGTTCCTCCAAACATCAGGCCTTATAGATATCCTTACTTCCAAAAGAGCGAAATTGAACGTATGATTGCAGAAATGTTAGAGGCGGGTATAATTCAACCCAGTCAAAGTTCTTTCTCTCCTCCTGTAGTATTGGTACACAAGAAGGATGGATCATGGCGAATGTGTCCAGATTATAGGGAGCTCAATAAGCTCACCATTAAAGACAAATTTCCCATTCCTGTGATTGATGAATTATTGGATGAATTACATGGAGCAATTTATTTTACCAAGTTGGATCTTCGTTCAGGATATCATCAAATTAGAATGAAGATCGAAGATATTCCAAAAACAACATTTCGAACTCATGAGGGTCATTATGAATTTTTGGTCATGCCTTTTGGCCTTACCAATGCACCTTCTACATTTCAAGGGTTGATGAATTCCATTTTCAAACCATTCCTTAGAAAATTTGTTCTAGTATTTTTTGATGATATACTAATCTACAGTAGGTATTGGAAGGATCGTGTTCAACATGTTCACAAGGTGCTCAAACTATTGCAGGAGAAACAATTATATGCAAAAACATCCAAATGTTTCTTTGGAGTACAAGAGGTGGAATATCTGGGTCATATTGTATCTCACGAGGGTGTTAAGGTAGACCCTAAAAAAATTAAAGCCATTAAGGAATGGAAAGTCCCCACAACCATAAAGCAGTTGCGAGTATTTCTCGGGTTATCAGGGTATTATCTCAAGTTTGTTAAGAATTATGGGAGAATAGTAGCACCACTAACAACATTATTGAAGAAAGATGCATTTTCATGGACTCCTGAAGAAACTAAGGCCTTTGAACATCTTAAAGAGGCAATGTGCCTAGCACCAGTCTTAGCTACGCCAGACTTCACAAAAACCTTTATTATGGAATGTGATGCCTCAAGAAATGGAATTGGTGTTGTTTTAAAGCAAGAAGGAAGACCCATTGCTTTTCAAAGTCGTCCAATCAAAGGAAAGTATTTACAGAAAGCTATTTATGAGAAGGAAATGTTAGCAATACTACATGCACTAAAGAAATGGCGACCTTACCTAATGGGAAGACACTTCAAGGTAAAAACTGATCATGATAGTCGTAAACAATTTTTGGAACAAATACTATCTTCAGAAGAGCAGAAAAAATGGGTCACAAAGATTTTGGGTTATGAATTTGAAATAATCTACAAAAAAGGGGAGCTAAATGTTGTTGCAGATGCACTCTCTAGAAAGAATGAAGAGGTGGAAGCATTGCTTTTTGCCATTTCTATTATCCAACTATTGGAAATGTTGTCATTGATGGCAAAGGAGATGGCAAAGGAGGAACACCTGAAACAGCAGAGAGAGGCAAAGAAAGTAGCATAGAAGCAGAGAGAGGCAAAGAGAGCAGCATAGAAGCAGAGAGATAGCAAAGAGACCTGCATAGCGCTAGAGAGATCTGAAGAGCTGCAGAGGGTCGAGCAGCAGTGAAAAGGGGCCATTTGAAGAAGCAGGGCAGCAAAAAGAAGTAGCAGAATATACAGTGAATATAGAGAAACGTTCCTGCACTCACATGCACTGTCATGCACAATAACTGAATGTAGAGAAACGGTCATGTCGAATAGGATTGGAATGGTAGTGTCGTAGTCAAGTCACAGGCAGATATTTGTAAAACAAAGGAACTACCTTCTGTGGGATGGAACCTGAGTTTAACCACACTGGGAATAGCCATGAAGAAATGTAGATTGCTCACATTTCAATGCAACCAGCAAAATCGTGGACAAAGAATGGTTAAGAATGGTTAATTGCACTAAAAACTTTATTTATTTATATCAGTTGAAGCCACTGTATTAACGAAGGAAAGAAAGGCGGAAGTTACAAAGAAATATGATGAATTGTCGAGCGGTTCACTGTGTGGGAGGAATGCCGTGTTAATATTTGAGTGAATTAAAATTTAACACATGAAAAGGCGAAATTGAAATAGAACGGAAGGAAGCGGAACCCTAACCATGACCCCGATTTCAAAGGAATGGTGTTGTTTGAATGCAAAGAACAAAATGAAAAGCAAAACATTGAATCGGAACTATAAGAACCGGAACCCTGAGTCATGAACAGAACCGTGAGGAACAGTGAAGGCAGTTTCGATGGAAGAAACAAGCAGTATCGCGCTGCCCTTGAGTGGTAAGCAGATTTCACCTTTTTGAACGCGATATAAGTCTCTGTTTGACGCGTGTCCTAAGGTGGTTTTTCAAAACCATTTACATCGCGCAACTTTTGAAGATTAACCACCATGCACCTTAATTGTGCGATATTGCGCTAGGATTGTCAGATTTGGATTTGGAGCGCGATAAGTTATTCAGCGTTAGATGAGAAGGGAGGTTTAAGTGCTAGGGCCCAGTCCATCGTGCAACTTTTGAGTTTTTAAGCCTCGTGCAAGTTAATCGCGCGATTTCTATAGGATTGTTTGTTTGGAGCACGAGAGCAGGGTGTTCGTTGGATTATATGTCAAGGTGCATAAACATTAAAGCGAAAGATTTAATTGAAATAAACTTTAGGATGTGGGGCCCAGTGGCATATGGAGTTCGAGGCTATGAAATTTAAATGGTATCATTGGATGTGATGTTAGCATGGCTGGTAGTTGATATTTTAACCAAGGTCTAAGCACAGTAAGTTATATATGCTGTGGTAATACATTGATGCAATGGTTTATAGAAGTACCTTGGTAAGTCTAAGGTATATATATATATATATATATATATATATATATATATATATATATATATATATATATATATATATATATATATATATATATATATATATATATATAAATATATATATATATATATATATATATATATATATATATGTATATATATTCTGTTTGATACTCGTTGAACAAGGATGTGGGCCCGAATACATTAAGAGGTCTATAAAGTGAAATCCTTCGCAAATGAAATCTGGGGTTTGTATAGTCTTCATAAAAGAAATGCCGCACATGAGGATTGAAAGTTAAAGTTTTATAATGGTCCAAATTGTAATATTCAAATGATAATTCGATATATTTTATATGAATGGTATGATTGACATATAGCGGTGGACGTGACTTATGTTTGTTTGTTTACAAAGGATATGGTAGTGTATTGAGAAATGAATACAATGCTGAGAAGTAATTAACTCAAAGGGTCTGTGGTAAACCTATTAAAAGGGTCCATTTTTTTTAAAATAAATTAAGGGTGAAGACTTTGGAATATGTGGGTCCCGATATATATATGGTTCTATAACCTTTACTTGTAGAAAGCTTCCGCATAGTTTTATATTTGCCAGAAGGTGAGTTAAATTGACTCAAATTTGAAATCTGGGGAATGTGGTTTTGATAACCATCAGATGTGAAAAGAAAAGCCTCTGCATACATTTATTTAATTGCCAGAGCAGGGAAAATGAATGGAAATGCCTACATAAAATCAATGGTGAGAGGGAGTTGGAGCTTGCCTTTGCATCACAACAATAATAAGATGTGGTTTTCTCCCTTTATGGGTTTCCACTTATATCTGATGTCTCTGTGTGTGATGTTTATGTGTTGATATGGTTTATTCAATCTGCTTAATACTTGCTGCTCTCATATTAAGTCTGTTGTCACATTATCTTAATACTTGCTTCTCACATATTAAGATTGCTCACATATAAAGTTGATCATGAAATTAAGTTGTAAATAAGGTTAAAGGTCAGTTTAAAAGTTCATGAATTTGTTAAACTGATTCACCCCCCCCCCTCAATTTAACTAAGGGTTCAACACCAACCAAATTAGATAACCGAAGCAAGGGATGAATGGAAGAAGGACGAAGAAGTGTGGACACTTATTCAAAAGTTGCAACAAGATCCTAATACATCTGATACATTTAGTTGGAAAAATGATTCCTTATGGTACAAATATCGCTTATATCTTTGTGAGAATTCCCAACTAAAACAAAATATTCTTTTGGAATTGTACACTTCTCCTTTAGGAGAACACTCAGGATTTTTAAAAACTTACCACAAGGTGAAGAAATAATTTTTTTGGGATGGCCTTAAATCTGATATTCAAAATTTTGTGGCAAAATGTTTGGTTTTCCAACAAAATAAAGTTGAGACAATTAAGACCCTGGGTCTTCTACAACCTTTATCCATTCCAAGTCAACATTGGGTGGAGATTTCAATGGATTTTATCACAGGTTTACCTAAGTCCGAAGGAAAGAGTGTCATCATGGTGGTAGTTGATAGACTTACCAAGTATGCACACTTTTGTGCATTATCTTATCCAATTAAAGCAAGTACAGTTGCTACTACATTTATGGACACAATTCAAAAGCTACATGGAAACCCAAAGGTAATTATGAGCGACAGAGATCCCATTTTTATTGGAAATTTTTGGACGGAGTTATTTTCTTGTTTGGGTACTCAATTAGCTCATAGCTCATCTTATCATCCTCAATCCGATGGTCAAACTGAGATAGTGAATAAATGTTTGGAAGTATATCTTCGTTGTTTTGTATCTGATAAACAAACACAATGGGTTAAGTGGTTACCTCTCGCTGAATGGTGGTATAACACTTTCTTCCATACTGCAGCAAAAATGACCCCATTTATGGCACTTTATGGATATCATCCACCTTCCTTCACATCATCCTTAAGAGAAAATTCTAAGGTTCAAGCAATGGAAGATCACATCGAGCATCAACAAAAAGTTCTCCAACTCTTAAAGGATAACCTAAATTTGGCACAAAATCGAATGAAACAACAGGCAGATCAACATCGTAGCGAGAGAAGTTTTGATGTAGGAGACTGGGCATTTTTACGGCTACAACCATACAAACAAATGTCTTTCAAGCAAGCTAGGAAGAATAATAAATTATCGCCAAAGTACTATGGTCCTTACAAGGTGTTGCAAAATACTGGTACTATGGCATACAAATTGGAGCTTCCTGCTTCTTCGCGAGTGCATCCAGTTTTCCATGTTTCATGATTAAAGAAGGTTATAGGTGAAAATATTCCAGTTCAAACAATATTGCTAGAACTTGCTAAGGAAGGAAAAATCATATTTGAACCTGAAGCGGTCATGGAAACAAGAACTCGACACTACGAAATCAATCAATTTCAGAGTATCTCATAAAGTGGAAGAACTTACCCACTGAAGATTCTACATGAGAGGATGAGAATTTTATACAGAAGCACCCAGAGCTACTCAAGCATTGAGGACAACACTTTTTTGAAGGAGAGGGGCATGTTAGGTCCCTATATTACTAGTTTAGTCCCTTATTGTTATTAGTGTAGCCCCCTTATTGTTATTATTGTACCCCTGTAACCCCAATATTGTTATTATTCTGCCCTTACATTGTTATTGTTAGGTTGGCTAGGATTATATTATGGGCCCATGGACTCCTATATATAGAAGGAGGTTTTGGTCATTTCTATCATCCAAGAATTGTTCATTCATGTAATGTATTGGAGGTTGCCCCGTCGAAGTGGCTTATTTATAAGGCGTTGATATCTCTTTTCTTCTATTTTTGGAGCTAGTTTCACAACATTACTTCATCTGGAACTTCCCAGCAGGTAAACAGTAAAAAATCCCCAATATTCGCTGCATTAAATGCCAGCTACCCACTCCTTTCAACGATAACTTTTGATTTTTACCAGACGTTATTGTACCAACGACTAGTTTTCGCACCTCTGTTATACTTAGGTTAAACACCTGCACTGCCTATGCCGCATCCTCCCCCAACACAAGCTTGTTCCCTAAGTGCTTCAAAACCTGAGACATGCTCGCCTGACATGCGTCATCCCAACAGTGCCAGACATCTTTTATGAGCAAGTTCCGCATAGGTGCTGTGATCAGTGCATATTTTCGAACGAACCCCCTGTAGTAACCTGCGTGCCCGAGTACTGACCACAACTGTTCCCTCGTTGTAGGAGTCATGATAACTTCGTCTCCTATATCCACATCCCCACTCTTAGTTAATGTGGGGTGTGTCATAATGCTACTCGTTCGCAGCTTGAGTGGTCTGGTAGCTATGTGCATCTCGTCCAAATCTGAGTCAGAAGCAGCTTGTGGATCATCCTTACCTGCTTTAGGGACTAGACGGTGGTAGTTTACCATGCTTTCTACCTGTGTTTCCCATGTGGGCCCTTCAGGTGCAACATACAAGTGCAATTCACCCCATGCTACAGTGTCAATGTCTTGCAGAGCTGCGTGGACCGCCTTCGTGCCACCTACTAATCCAAATGTCCCCCAAAATTCATCCTTCAATGTCTCCCAATGGCGGGTACGCTGGTGTAGCTCTGCATCTAAATACCATGCGGTGGGAAGTGGTCCCAAGGCATGAATAAACAGATGAACCCATTCTTTTGTAGTCTTGTCACACCATTTCTTCATCCATGCGAACAGATACTCACGTGGGTCTTCAGGGTCGATGTATGTTTGGGCGCGCATGTGATCGGGTTGTTCGAATCGTAGGACCATCATATCCCGACACTTTTCCCAGTCCTGGAATGCTTCCTTATGTGTGTCCCACCACTGCGTAGGTATCTTACGCATGGCGAGATTAAGGGCCCCTAGCTTTCATCCTCTTGGAACTTCAGCTTCGAATGCTCGCAAAAATTCCCCACTATTACCAAAACCATCAAAATAGAGTAGGTCTCTCACCTCTAAGGAAATGCAGCGGAAGTCCCTTGTGACCCGAAGGCATCGCAGTGCAGAGACACCATGTAACTAATTTTGCCAGTTCTTCATCTCCTCATCGAGGTCGGAGAAACATTCACTGTCCTTTTCCCAGCATAGTACACCGTCAGCCGTGGGGTTGATCCAATATTCGTCCAGCACAGTTAGCTTATAAATATGATCCACATCCTCTTCATTACACACCGGCTCAATGTATCGTTTGCCTTCCGCAGGATCTAATAGCACTATCACCCTTGAACCATTATTCTCAAACACCATGCTTCTCTTCTTCAAGTTAATGATACCTCCCATATCGATGGCCCAATCCAAGCCCAGTAGCACAGGATAGGGGTTTGCATCTTCTACGATCTCAATTACCTCAAAGTATGCCTGGGCCTTTACTCCCACGATATCCACCACGATTTTCGATAGTCTTCTCGAGGGTATAATCTTTTGTTGATTAGCCATGCGCAGCTGGATAGTGGACCATTCCAACTTAGCTTCTCCCATTCGTTGCCAAGTCTGTTTAGGTAATACATTCGCATCTGACCCCAGGTCCAAAATAGCCTAATCCATCTCATAATCACTGATCTGTGCAGTCAACTGCATCTCCCTACCAATGCGTTTCTTATATCTGTATAGTTTGTGCACGTCCTTGATTTCTGGAGGTAGGCTAGGTCATGCTGCGCAGCTGTCTATCATTGCCTGAAGATTCTCTACAGCCGTTGGGTTGCGCAGCAGCTTCATACATGCCTGTAAAAAGGTCTTGACCTCCTTGTCCACCTTAAGGTTTGCAGGTGTCTCAGAAGTAGATGCCTCTGCCTTAGCAAAGTCTTTGCGAGTTGCAATAAATGTTTATTTTTCCTTTCTTAGGTCCAAACCCTCTTGTTTGATAACAGCTTACCGGATTAGAGGTTCAGTCGCAACCTTCTCCCTAGGTCCTCTAGTGGCCATTCCACTGTGTGTTACGACATTTACGTTCGAATATTTATCTCGCAGCTCAACCTTAACCCTCTGCACATTCTGAGTAGGTGTTGGCTGCTTCTCCTGCATTTTTGCTATCAATATTAGAGAGTATTCAATTGCATGATCCAGCTGTCTGCAGTACCGACAGGACTACCTCGTAGGATTCGGGCAGTCTCTCGCAAAGTGCCCGACCTCTCCATAGTTATAACAGATTAGCTGCCCTCGTCCCCAACCTACGCTTCCGCCTCGACCTCCCCCCTGCCCCTGGCTGGGGAGCCACCTATGCCTACGGGCGACCTTGGCGACGCAGGGTTTGATTGTACCCTATATAATTTTCCGCAATCGATCATCAAATCATATGTCCAGCAGTTATGTTCATCATGTCCTACCGATCTACAGAACCTGCACCATTATTGTTTTAACTCTGGGACATACGCAGCAAGGAGGGGGCAGTGATTTGTGTCATGCAGCCCTGCAACGTGGCAATCATTGCACCACAATGCTAGCCCACTTGGCCCTGCAATTTCTTTTGGGCGCAACGGGCTAGGTCCCCTGGCCTGCATATAATTTGCTAACAAAGGGAAATTATCCTTGGTGTGCCCATTCACCCTACACCGTATGCACCACCTTTCAGGGCTAGCCTCTACTCCTTTCTCTTTTCACAGGTTCTGGATCTCCATGTGCATCGCTTCTAGCTGTCCTTGGATCTGTTGGACGCCCAACTGGGTCTCGTCTCCAGGCACAGCTTCTAACTTCATAGCACCCTCCAAGGCTTTCTCCTGTGATTCAAACGTTTGATGGCCCATAGGTACACGCAGGTGAGGCAGCAGCATAGCAATGAACCATTATGTATGTT
This sequence comes from Pinus albicaulis, assembly GCA_034641835.2. Lineage (NCBI taxonomy): Eukaryota > Viridiplantae > Streptophyta > Pinopsida > Pinales > Pinaceae > Pinus > Pinus albicaulis. Next base: position 1,087,811,952 of record CM076583.1, read on the forward strand.
GTATATCATCATATTCAAATCTTCCTTCTCTGATCACCTTCTTCAGTCGTTGATCGGCCTCCCACACAGACTCAAAAGGCCCTTGCTTGAAATATTTTAGATCAACAACTATCTGAGAGTAGGACTTAGGCTTCTTGAATTATTGCTTCAAAGTGTTCCTAATCTCCTCAATGGTTGTGTTCACATGATGGTCGATGTATCCCATTTACCAGTCCAACACTCTTCCTTCAAAGGCAAGGGATGGTTGTGCCTGCTTCACCGCATCACTAGCTACGTTCTGCGCAGTCCATAACGATCCTGCGACAAACCAGAATTGATCCATGTCTTCATCCCCCACACCTTTAAAAGTCAGAAATTTCATGTGCGCAGTCATGTCGTCTCCTGGTGGCGGTGGAGGTGTAGGTGAATTCTTACTCCTATGCCAGCTCGAAAGTGGTGTGACGGGAGAATTCTGCGTAGTTGCTTCTCTTACCGAGCTGTAGACATATCTACCTCCTTCTAGGTTGGTCCGATAGTATTTTCCGCTTCGCGTCGTACTTTCATCCGGATCAGCGGTTATTCACTCGGTGTGGCTACACATAATACTTTTTTCGCAGAGTAACATCTTGATCAGCAATGGGAAGGTCTTCAAAAAATTACCGCGGAAACCCTTGAAGAATATTCGCTCTGCTTCAGAGTAGGATACGAATTGATCGATGGAAAATTCTGTCACGAACCCTCCTATAACACTGTCCACCCAGTGTTCCACCGTGCGAGTGATGGTGTTATCAGTCTTCTCTAACTGCTGGATCAATTCAGGGGTCCACTACGTGACCCGTTCGTCCTTCCAACACTTCTGAAATTCGACCAACCTTACGAGCCACTCCTGGAGCTCAATCGCAATTGTTACAAAGAAGATCTCGTAGATATCCTTGAAAATGTACTTATTTTTCCACTCCTCGGTGGTCAACCTCTTACTACGGTTTTCTTTCACTGTGAATTCTTGAACTTTATGTTCGAACCATTCATCAATTTGTTTGCTTTCAGGTTTCCAATATGGCCTTGGCATTACCCGATCCCTCTCTCAAAATGCTCCCAATCTCGGCAATGGAACCATTTGTTGGCTCGAAGGGGTCCTGACCCAGTTTCGAAGGTTCAAGGTTTGCCAACAAACCCCTATACTATTGGCCCTTTCGGTAGTGACCAGCTTACGCAGGCCAAAGTCTCACCCGAAGTAGTATGGCTGGGTGTTGGAACCAGGTTTCCGCACCCTAGGAGAGGGTAGGTAAGTCAAGCAGAGCTACGTTCAATCTTATACTGACCATATCTTATATCACAGAGCTTAGATCTACAGATTTCCTTCGCAGCCACGTGTGCAACAGCAATGATATTCACGGCAATCAACATATCATGTACGCATAGAACACTAACGCAAATATTTCAGTGATTCTTGCATAAAGTAGAACAGAACAGCTTCAGATCGCAGCATAAATAGATAACGCAGTTGCTTTCGTAGTGTAAATCATCAACATAGCAGTATGCATCAACTAATCAGATATGACAGACTTGCATTAACAATAATTCCAATAGATTCAGGTATTCAACAATACTTCCGCATTCATTAATCCTCAGATCCTTCTTACAATACCCCAAAACCCAACCTGCGCACATAGCAGGACAAAGAATCACCGCGCACACAACAGCAGGAGTCCTTCCCCAACAACCCTAACCAGATCTATCAGTTCGCACTTAGCATCAATCTCTATTCCAGTTTTGTCTTACAACTCAAAAAGGTTCAACTAATTATACTATTTTAGCCTACACATCCAATGGTCCACAAACCATGGTTTGCGGACTCTGTTGAGAATGCAACAAGATGATGAGCTTAGTGAAAAGAAGTCGCCTTCACTAAGTGGGCCCGTAGGCTATTTTTGGCGCAAATTCTATTTTTAGACATATGGATCATGTTCTATGAGTTGCAGGATGCTATTTGTGGATGGTTGGTCAAGTCGGAAAAAAATAGATGGACTTCTATTTTTAGACATATTGGGCGGAATCTATTTTTAGATTGCCAGTCTAAAAATAGATATGTCGAATATTATTAGCTCTTAATAATATTTGGACTCTAAACATTATCTTATCCTCTTGGAGCACTTCTGTTAAGTGCACAGATGTGGCACATGCAGCTGACAGAAGGAATTACGCTATTCCTAGTGGTTTAGTGGAGCTATTGCATGGAGACTTCAGTTAGAACTCAAGGTGACAGAGTTTGGTGGAGTTGATTGAGGAAGTTAGTGGAGTTGTATTAGTTTAACTCGGTTTAACTTAGTTGAACTAGTTGTATTTAGTCTAACTGATAAATACACTAGTGATGAGTGGTGTGAATTAATTATTAATTAATTCACTAGTTATTAACTCATAAATCAACTAAAGAATACATCGTTTAACTGCAATGCATGGACAGTTCAGTGGAGACCAGTGTTAGAGGTGGGTGAAAGGGTGAGTATGGCTATCAGTTGTGACTATACTTGTGCATGAGATTTGCACACACATTGATTGAGATTGCCAATGAGGATTTCGCAGTACACACCAGGTGGATTCGAACTCATTCAGGGCCATTATTCATCTTGGATTGCGTAGTAGAGGCAGGCTAACAGGTGGAGCAGATTGGAGCATGTATTTTGTTAGATCCGAGCTTGTGTAGTGTGTAACAATTGGAGATTGTACTGAGAGCTTGTGATGATTTTTTACAATGATTGTTACATGATCTCTATCATTATAATATACAGATAGTTGGGGGTTTTCAGCTTTAAGCTTTCCCATAAATACTGTGTTTATATGTGTGATTGTTTATGGTTTTGATGTGCACATGCGATTGTTTATATTTCCGCAATTAAGAATCAAATGAAGCCTGCAAATATATTGTGATCGTGGATAACTTGAGAAATTTAATGTTTATTCAAAATTTCTACATGGTATCAGAGCGATATTGATCATTGGAGCAATTGCAAAACATTGAAGCGATTGAGTTTTGTGCTGGTGGAATTCGAATTTGCAGCAGTGTTTTCTTGGTGTCAAAGTTGAGATGTCTTTCAATGGATTGCGATTGGAGTATGCCCTTGAGGGCAGCTCGAATTATATTTCATGGAAGGACAGGATGGAGGCGGTGCTGGATGACAATGGGTTGAAGGAGTTCATAGATGCAAAAGTTCCAAAACCTACTTCTATTGATGCCGCCGTACTTGACGCATGGCAAAAGAAGACAACAAAGTATCGAAGGATTCCGTTGGATGGTGTGAAGGATCACATAGTGTCCAGCCTTCATGGTAAGGCTTCTCCATTCTTGATGTGGAAAGCCTTGACAGATTTATTCCAAAGCAAGAGCGACCAGAGGAAGTTGGCGCTCAAGGATAAACTCAGAAACATAAAGATGGAGAAAGGCGACGGTATGCCCAAGTACCTCACGAAGTTCATCCAATGCGGGGATGAAATTTGGGAAGTGTGGGGGGTGGCGGTGATGATGAGGACTTGGTGAGCTTGGCTCTCCTTGGGCTTCCGAAGAGTTGGCATTCCTATCAGGACTCTGTCAATGGTCTGGAGAAATTGCCAGGATGGGAGCGACTTTGGTCGGATCTTGTGCAAGAGGAGATAAGGCGGAGTACCAGGGATGGATCTTCATCAAGGACCTCTGATGAAGAGAATTGTGCTTTGGATGCCAAAGCAAATAACGGGAAGAGCAAGAAAGCTTCTCATTCCGGTGCGAAAGGCAAGAAGCAGGACATGTCCAAGGTGAAGTGCTTTCACTGTCACCAACACGGACATTATGCCACAAATTGTCCGCAGAAGAAGAAAAATAAGCAGGCTGCTGGATCTGCAGCTGGAGAGGCCTTAGCCTCATAGTTTGAGCAGGATTTTTCGTTGATCGCATGCTTGGTCTCAAGTGTGATGGGTTCAGTGTGGTTTCTGGACAGTGGTGCATCTTTTCACATGACAGGAGATCGAGATTTGTTTACTAATATGGATGAGAAAGATCTTGGAGTGCACATCGAGATGGGCGATGATGGTAGATACAGTGCGACCAGTATCGGTACCATTTCCTTTGAGATGGAGTCTGGTAAACCCTTCGTATTGAAGGATGTGATGCATGTTCCAGGATTGAAGAAGAATCTTACCTCTGTGGCGATGTTAGAAGACAAGGGATATGATGTTGTCTTTAGTGAGGGAAAGGCTTTCCTGCGTAGTAAGGCAACTGGTGAGACCCGAAGGATAGGGGTTTGAGTTAAGAACCTTTATCAATTGCAGGTAGATGGTTGCTCAGCAATGGCAGGCAGGGCAGAAGGAGTGGTGAGCTGGGATGATGGCGAGCTGTGGCATCGGAGATTGGGCCACCTTCACCATGGAGCTTTGAAGATACTGCAGCAGATTTCTACTAGGCTTCCTAAGGATACTCTTGCGCAGTCAGATCAGTGCAAGGGATGTACCTTGGGAAAATTTGTGAAAGCCACCTTTCACGAGAAGGATAGTCGCGCCACGACGATCCTTGAGAGAATTCACACAGACGTGTGTGGACCTTTCTCAGTAGCTTCGACAACAAAGCACAGGTATTATGTGATCTTTGTTGATGATTTTTCTTGTAAGTGCTGGATATTCTTCATGCAAAAGAAGAGTGAGACATACTCAAAGTTCTGTGAGTTCAAGGCACTGGTTGAGAAAGAATCGGGGAAGCAGGTGAAGGCTCTTAGGAGCGACAATGGTGGTGAATTCATCTCTGGCGAATTCAAGGACTTTTGAAGCGCAAAAGGAATTCGAAGAGAGCTCATAGCACCTCATAACCCACAGCAGAACGGGGTTGCTGAGCGGAAGAACAGAACGATCGTGGGTGCTGCACAGGCGATGTTGCATGATCAGGGCCTACCCATTCACTTGTGGGCGAAGGCATGCAATACTGCAGTATATGTGTAGAACCGTTGTCCTCACAAGATACTTGGCATGAGTACACCCGAGGAGGTGTTTTCTAGTAAGAAGCCTGATATTTTCCATTTGAGGATTTTTGGTTCACCTGTTTACATTCATGTGACGAAGGATGCCAAGAAGAAGCTGGAGCCGACCGTAGAGGTTGGGATCTTTGTGGGGTACACTGATACGCCCCACAACTATCGTCTGTATTTTCCAGACAGTCACAAGACTGTTGTGCGACAGGATATCAAATTTCAGGAGGAGAAAGCCATGAAGTGTTCACTTGAGAGGGAGCCACACTTGCATGCAGATGAGGAGCTATTAGTTCCTAAGGATGAGCCTCAGGATGTGGATCAGCCACAAGAGGAGGTTCATGGAGTGGAAGAGACCACTCAAGCAGCGCCAACCATCAGAGGGCGAAAGCGCACTACAGAAGCTGAGCGACTGGCTCAAGATGTAGAGAAGGTTGTAGGAGCACCTACATCACAGCGCAGACAGAGACAGTCACCTGACCAGTATACTGGATACATGGCTCTTGTGAGCAAGTGTATCGTGACAGAGCCATCCTCTTTCGAGGAAGCTGTGGAGGATCCCGCATGGGTAGATGCCATGGTGGAAGAGTATGATTCGATTGTCAGAAACAGTGCATGGGATATTGTCCCAGGGCCGGAAGGGAAATCAGTGGTGGGTTCGAGATGGATCTACAAAGTGAAGCAGGCAGCTGACGGGAGTGTGGAGAAGTACAAGGCAAGATTTTTTTCCCTAGGCTTTTCACAGATTGAGGGGATCGATCATGAGGAGACCTTTGCACCTGTCGCAAGGTATTCTTACATACGGACGATTCTTGCTCTCTCAGTGCAGATGGGGTGGCACATTCATCAGATGGATGTGAAGACTGCGTTCCTCAACGGGGTGATCGAGGAGGAGGTGTACATAGAGCAGCCCGAAGGTTTCGAGATCTTCAGCAGCGAGTCGCATGTGTGCAGGCTCAAGAGAGCGTTGTATGGGTTGAAACAAGCACCTCGTGCTTGGTACACATGGATAGACAGTTATTTCATCGGACTTGGATTCTCCAAGAGTGAGGCGGATCCTAACCTATACCAGATTGTGGTGGAGGGTAAGTTGCTGATCATTGTACTTTATGTAGATGATTTGATTTTGACAGGTGATGAGCTGTTGATACACTCATGCAAGGCTGATCTTGCAAAGGAGTTTGAGATGAAGGACTTGGGCCTCCTTCATTATTTCCTGGGATTGGAAATTTGGCAGCGCAATGGTGGACTGTTTGTTTCTCAGGGTAAGTATGCCCGAGAGATACTGGAGAAGTTAAACATGCATGGCTGCAAGCCTGTTGATACTCCTCTTCCTGGTGGATGGAGGAAGGATGATGCTACTTCAGCGGAGGTAGTTGATGCCACTGTTTATCGACAATTGGTGGGGTCGCTTATGTATCTGGTCAATACACGACCCGATATATGCTATGCAGTTAACCAGCTTTCACAAGTTATGGTTAAGCCAACCAAGCTCTTTTGGAAGGCGGGAAAGCATGTATTGAGATATCTCAGAGGCACATCGGGATATGGATTATGGTACAGACAGTCGGATGAGGTGAAGCTATGTGGCTTCACGGATGCAGATTGGGCAGGGAGCCCAACGGACAAAAAGAGCACATCTGGAGGGATTTTCAGTATCGGGTCGACAGCAGTTTCTTGGTACAGCAGGAAGCAGAGATCCGTGGCACTCAGTTTAGCAGAGGCCGAGTATATGGCAGCGATTTTGGCTGCATGCGAGGCTATATGGATGAGGAAGATCTTGGTCGGGTTGTTCGGTTCACACTTAGAGCCTACTGTGATTTATTGTGATAATCAGAGTTGCATCAAACTCTCAGTTAATCCAGTATTTCATGATAGATCTAAACACATTGACATCCGATATCATCATATCAGAGATTGTGTGCAGCGGAGAATCATGTTACTTTCATACATTCCTACGGAGGATCGGGATGCTGATATCTTGACGAAGGCGCTCACCAGGAGAAAATTCGAATACCACAGAGGCAGGATAGGGGTTGCAGATAATCCATATCTTGTTGAGAGGGAGTGTTGAGATTGCAACAAGATGATGAGCTTAGTGGAAAGAAGTCGCCTTCACTAAGTGGGCCCGCAGGATATTTTTGGCGCAAAGTCTATTTTTAGACTATGTATATTTTTAGACATATGGATCATGTTCTATGAGTTGCATGATGCTATTTGTGGATGGTTGGTCAAGTCAGAAAAAATAGATGGACTTCTATTTTTAGACATACTGGGCGGAATCTATTTTTAGATTTCCAGTCTAAAAATAGATATGTCGAATATTATTAGCTCTTAATAATATTTGGACTCTAAACATTAACTTATTCTCTTGGAGCACTTCAGTTAAGTGCACGGATGTGGCACAGGAGCTGACAGAAGGAATTACGCTATTCCTGAGGGTTAAGTGGAGCTATTGCATGGATACTTCAGTTAGAACTCATGTGAGAGAGTTTGGTGGAGTTGATTGAGGAAGTTAATGGAGTTGTGTTCAGTTTAACTAATCTAAACATAGTTGAGCTAGTTGTATCTAGTCTAACTGATTGATACACTAGTGAAAGTGGTGTGAATTAATTATTAATTAATTCACTAATTATTAACTCATTAATCAACTAAAGAATACATCAGTTAACTACAGTGCATGGACAGTTTCAGTGGAGACCAATGAAGAGGTAGGTGAAAGAGCAGTGTGACTATCAGTTGTGACTATACTGGTGCATGAGTTTGCACCACACATTGATGGAGATGCCAATGAGGATTGCGCAGTACATACCAAAGGGATTTGAACTCAGGATGTGCAATTATTCATCTTGGATTGCACAGTAGAGGCAGGCTAACAGGTGGAGCAGATTGGAGCATGTGTTTTGTATGATCTGAGCTTGTGTAGTGTGTAACAATTGGAGATTGTACTGAGAGCTTGTGAGGAGTTTGTACAATGATTATTACATGATCTCTATCATTATAATATACAGATAGTTGGGGGTTTTCAGCTTTAAGCTTTCCCATAAATACTGTGTTTATATGTGTAATTGTTTATGGTTTTAATGTGCGCATGCGATTGTTCATATTTCCGCAATTAATGATCAATAGTAGAAGAGGTTATGTATTATGCATGAAGCTCAAATAGTGTGTGATCAGGATAATCTCGGTGAATAATTTAACAGTTATTCAAAATTTCTACAGACTCTTGTTCTACCCTTGACCTATTTACAATGCATTAGGGGCTTTGAACCACCCCAAAACCCCTGCGTTAGACTAAATATAATCGAAAATATACAAAATGGACCAGTTTCGCAGCTTGCAGGAGACCCTGTTCCAACAGTTTGGTATAAAGAACTATGAATAGTATTTTATCCTTTGCATTTTTGAAGACACTAAAGTTCTATTCTAGTCAAGTCTCCCTAGTGGCCAACCAAACCAAACTTCAAAAAATTAGAATGTATCTCTTTATTTTCAGGAAAAAGAGAAAAATAAAAATCAGAGTTCATCCATGCAAAACATTGAAAACTAACAACTAATTACTATACAAATTATGGATATTCAGAAAGTAAGAGTTGGAGTTTATTCATTTTTCCCTTTACACTTACAACTCGTAACGAAAACATAACAAAACAAGTGCTACGTAGTATCTAGTACCTGTCGCTTAGTTTAAATATAGCTAAATTAAAGTATAAAACAATAAAGAAATACAAATTTCATCAATATTTTATCGTAATAAAAGTTACAAGTAAACTAAACTGCATAGTCAAGTTATGTGTGTATATAGGTTCATCTACAATATATTTGTGTACATTGAAAATAAGGGTAAAAAGTAGACCCGTATAGTGTTTCCATGGTCCTGAGGTACATACCTATTGTTAAAAAGTCTAGTGGCATTGACATCCCTAACCATAGGCTAAGCCATTAACATCCCTAGCCATAGGCCAAGCCAACAAACAACAACTTGAACACAGATGGGCTAAAGCCATGAACAACACCTTGAGCACACATGAAAACTGGAACCACAAACAATACCTTGAACCCCCACAAAGGGCCTTGTATTTGTATCATTTATTCTTAGTGAGAATATGGGCACCACTTTGGTTTTTGGAGAAGTGGGAACCAACCTTAAGACTTAAACAAAGGTTAGGTAATAAATCTTGCTCATTAGGACAAAAAAAATTATAGCTAAAACAAAAAAAGGTATGTGTTTTAAGATTTTAATATATCTCAAGACAAAAATATATTAAAAACAATAAATAATAGTATTAATTAAAAAAAAAATACCTGTGAGACCTAAAACACTTGGGGATAGAATGTTTTTATTAAGACACTCCTTATATGTGAAGGTGAGTACAAAAAATCCAACCATGTTAAGTATTGATATGACCCTCGAATGAGACCCTATTATAATTTTAAGGCACATATGCTCTTTGTTCACTTTAGTCTCGCAACTCACCAACATATTACTAAATATACACATGTTAGATCTGAGACTTTTGTGATCAATAAAATAGATAAATGTATTTTCGAATTAATTACATTATTAGGATTTTGTCGACGTTTTGAACCAACTAATGTGGTTCATCCTATATATACACATGTATATGAATGAAATATACACCAGCATAGATCCATCTCAATTTTCTTCATCTACAAACTTTTTTAGAGTGTAAAATACAATGTATTATTTTTCATTGTTTGAATTGTATTTTGAATGCTAAATAGAGTATATACTCGACCAAATAAAAAATTTAACTATAAAAACTTATTTTTCTTTCTACATATAGATATATAATTACTTTTCAGCATATTCATTTCTTTTTAATTATAACCAACATTATTTTTCTATTTAAAACATAACTTTTAATTTTTATTTTTATTTTAAAAAGGCACACAAACTTACACATCCTTCATAATAAGTTGTAGAATAAACCTCTTAGTTCAATAATCAATTTTATATTTATTTATAATTTTATTCATAATAAATAAAAATAAAATAAAAATAAAAAATAAAAACTAAAATATATTTATTATAATTTATAAAACCAAAAAATAATAAATAATAATGTTTCCATTACATTACATTATATTATATTATCCTCTTTAGGAGGAGATTGAAATAATGGTTTTCCACACTATCGTGGATGATAGAACATGTTTAAATAAAATATGTCTAAGAGTATATAAAATAAAAGAAAAGTATATAAATATTACTATTAAAAAAATGTAATGGTTCTAATTGGTTATATATATATATATATATATATATATATATATATATATGTAATAGTTTTAATTGATTATATATATATATATATATATATATCAAAAAATTTAGTTTAAAAATGATTTAAATATGTTTTTTTTTAATTTAAAAAAAAAAAAATTTTATTTAATATAATAATATTAATAATGTAATTCATAATTAATTTAAAAATATTAATAATATAATTTATTATTAATTTCAATATATAGATAATGTAATTAATATATCTTAATGATAGAATAATAATAATTAATACCAATAATATGTATGTGAGAGTATTAAATTCAAAGCATCAAATAATAAAATTATATTAAAATATTAACTTAAATAAAATAAATAACTAAAACATTTAAAATAGATTAAAAAACTATCATGTAAAGCAATAAAATAAAGACCATAATTCAAAACTAGAAGTATATCACAAGTTGACTAAGGAAAGAATAAATTAAGCAAAAGTAACTAAGAAATTAACAAAAATGAACAACTTTAAGAGTGAATTGGTTTGTGTAGACTTGTTAAAAAATTAGTGGGAAAAATCTTAAACATTTTAAGGGCTCAAGCTTGGTGTAAAAATCTTGTGATTTTGATAACTTAATTCCTAATTTCTGAAAATAAATAAATATATTATGTAAAACATTTTTATAATTATATATTTAAAACATGAAGCCATCTTAAAAAAACATTTAAAAATACCAACATTGTAATAACATGTATTAGTCTGAATATAAGTTGCCCCACCATCCCCACACAAGTTCAGAGACGCTTGTATTGGTCCAATACACACAATACACTTTATCACAAGACCTAGCTATTATAAAAATTGTTAATAAATATTTAATTTTTCGAAACATGCCTGCATTAAAATCTTACCTCGTCGAACCAATAAAATATAAATTAAATAATTTTAAATATTTAAAAATATATATAAATAGGTTATGTAATACTTTGGAAAAAACATGTAATTGGGAATTTTTAAAGTTATATTAATGTAGGTGGATTACGAGAAATCTCACAGATATAAGTAGTTGCAATATATTATTGCAAAATATAACTTGCAGTACACAACAAGAAGATTACGGACACTACAACATGACTCAAGTCCGGATGCTATGGCCAATAACATGTGAAAGTGAGCAACAAATGATATTACAGATAAATTGGAATAAAATAATTATTATAAAATATAAAAATGATTTTAAACTTTAGCAAAAGTAAAAATATATGATATAGTTGATTAAATTAATAGAGAGTCAACAACTTATCTATTACACTATATCAACTCCACAACAAATATAATAACAATTTATTATACAAAACCAATACATATTTTCTAAATATTACTTACTTTTTATTTGTCCTCTATAAAAATAAAATAACAATTTATTATACACCATCACTATATGTTTTTTTACCATTACATATTTTAAAAATTTTCAGCTTCAATTATTTTATACCCAATAAAATAATCAAAACAAAAAACAAATTGTTTTACACAACGATTATGTATTTTCAAAGCATTGATTATTTTAAAGCTTTTGTTATACACCATCACTATATGCTTTTTTAACATTATCTATTTTTAAGTTTTTCTGCCCCAATTATTTTATACCCACTAAAATAATCTGAAAAAAAAAAACCATTTGTTTTACACCACGAGTATGTATTTTCAAAGCATGGTTTATTTTAAAGTTTTTATAAATAAAAATTAATAATAGAAAATAATTAAATAATATAATTACATTTTAAAATCAATATTTTCAAGTTTTCTGCCCCAATTATTTTATACCCACTAAAATAATCAAAACAAAAAAACAATTTGTTTTACACCACGAGTATGTATTTTCAAAGCATTGTTTGGTTTAAAGTTTTTATAAATAAAAATTAATGATGAAAATAATTAAAATGAAGAAGCACAATTTTTAGGATGAATTATTTAAAGTTGTAAATTTTCTTATTTATAAATTTTTTTTGGAAAACTCATTACTTATATTATCTTGGAAAATATATATAATGCATGCTATAAAGAGTTATTTTCAGAGGCTTTAGTTAAACAAAACGAAAACTAGAGTAAAGAAATTGGTCAAGGCTTATACTTAAGGTTATAAAAACCATAGTTTGAGCTAGGTGAGATCATGCTCATCATTATTATAATTACAAAATGTGGTTGTGAAAGCCATGAAAACCAAAAATACATGAAAACATAGAACTATAAAATTGAAAGCTATAGAAACCACTAAGTTCATTGCTATTTCCCTTTCGCCACATGGATGCCATGTCATTAACTAACTGGACCAAGATGCACGAAGTTGCCAGGGGTTAGATATGCTATGTCAGGAAGCAATGCCACCTCCATTCATTGCATCTTCTCGAATGATATAATACAATAAGTGGAGCTCCTCCATCCGAAGGAGGAGCTCATCTTTGCTCTTGTTGCGGTCAAATAATGCTTGATGTGCCAATATAGATCAACCATGCGCAAATAATTTTTTCAACGAGCTCTTGGGATGCCCAAATCTGGCACCCAATTCTTGACTTCTGCCAAAATATTAGAATTTGACATTTCATTCCTCTCATTAACTAACTCTTGCTCAATGTTGGATATATCCTAATGTGCCACCAAGGTTGTTTGTTCCATGTAGCACCCTGTTGAGGCTCATACTTAGACCCAAGCTCGGGAATTACATACTAGGGCACAAACCTCGATGCCCCTTCTCTAGTGTGCCTTCTCTCTAGGCATTGTTGACGATTGCTAAGAAAAATAGATGAGTCTAGAGAACCAACTAGGTGGAATTTCAAAGGCGGGAGATGTGAGGGATTGAGAGTGAGGGAGGGAAAGCTACCAGGAGAGTCGTGGGTAGGAGAGAAGTGAACCAAGAGAGAGATAATTAAACAAAAGAGACTAGTAGACCAACGAATAGAAGATCCCAAATGTGAGAAGCTAGAACAAAATTGAAAGACGAGATAAAAAAACTAGCAGAAGCAATGATCCTGAACGAAGTCAAGTGGAGAGAGCAAGGAGTGTTTATGTCTTGAAAAACACACCCCACTAAGATGTCAGCTATAGACAGGAGTGGAAGAGGACAACCAAAATTGACTCGCATAACCTTCAAAGATAAAGGGACCAAACCAAGAGGGCCTGACCCTTTTGATTGTTTAGAAACCAAAGCTCCCCTTACAAGTATTTTTCCTCCTAATGCCCCTGAAAACGCAAGACTAAAAAAAAATATTTGTTGCCTATGAGAGGTAAAATTCCTAAATAAGTTTTGAACATTTTGTATGACAAGTTGGAAAATTCACCAAATTGAGTGGCAGCCTCCATTCTCATTTTCACAAAGTGAGTGCTTTAGATTAATTAACATGTGCTGGGAGATTGAATGTGACATCAATGCATGAGCCAAGCACATTGGTATCTCTCTTGGAAGAAGCCACTAAACCAAATTGATACCAATTGTCCCTTGATCTACCCCTCAACAAATGAGCCTTCCTTAATTGCTTCATGATTACTTTGGGGTCCGACATCAATACTTTACATGATAGTGTGGATCACCCATGAAAGTCATTCATGAATGTAGAAATTATACAATATGCATGTATATCTTGGATTCACCCGATCTAACAATGTGCTAAAGTTAAATATTGAATCGCTTGTACAAATATTTTACGGAATTAGAAACACAATCACTAATCACATGAACATGAAGAAAGATCAATCACACACAACACAGATAATTTCCCGGGGAAAGCTTACAGCTAAAAACCCCACTATTTTCTATTGTATATTATATCATGGATCATGAAACAATTACATACAAAACTCTTCTCTTGAGAGCCCTCTGTACATCAACCAATTGTCTAACACTGTCATACAAAAATTGGCAAATCCCTTAGCCAGTTTATTGTCTCCAGACAACTTGCCTTCACTGCACAATCCCTGCTGAATGCAATCCCTGAATTGATGCAATCTTGCCTTCCTTGACTGCGCAAGTATCATGGGCACATCCAATGTGTGTTTACTTGCATGTGTGCAAGCGGATAATGTCACAACTGATAGTCAACTTCCCTTTCACCTAGAACCCAACTGGGTCTCCACTGGATCTTACAAGCATGTAGCTAATAATAGTAAATCCTCAGTTGTATGTGAGATCACTGCATGTGAATTAATTAATATTTAATTCGGTTGATCTCTCACTACTTGTATCTTCAGTTACAACTAGCACAACTGAGTTTAACTCACTTAACTAAGTTAAACTATTTACAACTTGCAAAAACTCATGCACCACTGCACTTCGAACTTTGTTACAAATAGAATCACTCTGTTACAACTAGAATTACTCTACATGTCCCACCAACCAAACTCTAACTCGAAATTCACTTAGCTAACTGATTTTTCCACTTCAATTAACCTTTTCAAGTCCACATTGAGAATATATTACTGTTAAATGTCCATCTAAATTAAGGGATAATAAAAATAGACATGCACCTAAAAATAGCATGTGGGTCCCACCCTAGTGTAGGTGCTTAATTTTCACTAGGATCATGGGTGCCAAAAATTTCTTGTTGAATCTCAACACTCCCTCTAAACAAGAAAGGGATTATCCTTCACTTTGATCCTATCTCTGTGGTATTCGAATTTTCTCTTGGTGAGCGCCTTCGTCAAAATATATGCATCCTAATCTTTCATGGGAATGTACTGAAGCAACATGATTCTCCTATGCACACAATCTCTGAGATGATGGTACCGGATATCTATATGCCTGGACCTATCATGAAACACGAAATTAATCGAGAGTTCATAATGAATCATCGTCGGATCCATCTGAGAACCAAACAAACCAACCAAGATCTTCCTCATCCAGATAGCCTCACATGCAACTTGACTTGCTTCCATGTATTCTGCTCCCGCTGAACTGAGTGCCACGAATCTATGCTTCCTGCTGGGCCAAGAAACAGTTGTATATCCAATGCTAAAGATCCCCCCATGATGTGCTCTTTTTCTCCGATGGATTTCCAACCCAATCTGCATCCGTGAAGCCATGCAACTTCACTCCATCCATATGTCTGTACCATAGACCATACTCTGATGTGCCCCTCAGGCATCTCAGGACATTCTTCCCCGCCTTCCAAAAGAGCTTGGTAGGCTTAACCATAGCTTGTCTCAATTGGTTAACCACATAGAAAATGTTCGGTCTCGTGTTCACTAGATACATTAGCGAACCCACTAACTGTCGATATATAGTAGCATCCACTACCTCTCCAGTAGTAGCATCCTCTTTCCTCCATTTTCCTGGAAGAGGAGTATCCATGGGTTTGTAGCTCTCCATGTTAAAGTTACCCAGTATCTCCTTTGAATACTTGCCCTGAGACACAAAAATTTCACCATCCGGCTACCATATTTCCAATCCAAGGAAATAATGAAGGAGGCCCACATCCTTCATTTCGAACTCCCTTGCAAGATCCTCCTTTCATGAGTGTATCAACTACTCATCACCAATCAAAATTAAATCATCAACATAAAGAAAAATGATCAATAGCTTACCCTCAACCACAATCTGGTACAGGTTTGCATCTGCTTCACTTTTAGTGAAGCCCAGTCCAGTGAAATAGTTGTCTATCTGAGTGTACCAAGCACGAGGTGCTTGCTTCAACACATACAACGCTCTTTTGAGTCTGCACACATGTGAATCTTTGTTGAAGATCTCAAAACCTTCAGGCTGCTCTATGTACACCTCTTCCTCTATGATCCCATTGAGAAACACAATTTTCACATCCATCTGATGAATGCACCAGCCCATCTGCACTAAGAGTGCAAGGATGGTCCTTATGGAAGAGTACCTTGCGACAGGTGCAAAGGTCTCATCATAATCTATCCCCTCGATCTGTGAGAAACCTCGTGCCACAAATCTGGCCTTGTATTTCTCCACACTCCCCTCAGCAGCTTGCTTTACCTTGTAGATCCATCTCGAACCTACCACTGATTTGTCAACCGGTCTTGGGATAATTTCCCATGCACTGTTTTTGACAATGGAGCCATACTCCTCCACCATTGCATCAACCCAAGTAGGCTGCTACACTGCTTCCTGAAAGGATGATGGTTCAGTCACAATACATTTGCTCATGAGAGCCATGTATCTAGTAAATCAGTCAGGAGACTGTCTTTGTTTGCGTTGTGAAGTAGGGGCTCCTACATTATGTGCAGCATCAAGTCTCAACCTATCAGCTTCCATGGTGCGCCTTCTGCCATTTATGATGGATAGCTCTACATGAGTGATTTCCTCCACTCTGTGAACCTCCTCATGTGGTCGATCCACATCTTGAGACTCATCCTTGGGAACCAACAGTTCCTCCTCTGCATGCAAGTCTAGCTCCCTCTCAAGGGACAACCGCATGGCTTTCCCCTCATCAAATTTTATATTTCATCGCACAACAGTCATTCTGTTGTTTGGAAAATAGACACGATAATTATGGGGTGTTTCTATTTACCCCACAAAAATCCCAACTTCAGCAGTCGATTCCAGCTTCTTCCTAGTTCCTTGGTCACATGCACATAAACATATGAGCCAAAAATCTTAAAGTATGAAACATCAGGTTTCTTACTAGTGAAAGCCTCTTCAGGTGTACTCATTCCAAGTACTCTATGAGGTAAATGATTATGCACATAAACCGCAGTGTTTCATGCTTCCGCCCACAAATGCATTGGTAGGCCCTAATCATGCAACATCACTCGTGTTTCACCCACGATCGTTATGTTATTCCTATTCGCGACCCCATTATTTCGTGGGTTATGAGGCACTATGAGTTCTCTTCGAATTCCTTCTTTGCTACAGAAGTTCTTGAATTCATTAGAAATGTATTCTCCACCATTATTGCTCCTAAGAGCCTTCACTTGCTTCCCCGACTCTTTCTCCACTAATGCCTTAAACTAGCAGAACTTAGAGAATGTTTGATCTTTCTTCTGCATGAAGAAGATTCAACATTTACGAGAAAATTCATCAAAAAATATTACTAGTACTTATGTTTTTTTGTTGAAGAAACCGAGAATGGTCCACACACGTCTGTGTGAACTCTCTAAAGGATCCCCGAAGCTCGATTCTCCTTCTCATGAAAGGTGGACTTTACATACTTCTCCATGTTACAACCCTTGCACTGTTCTAACTGAGTAAGTGTTCCCATTGGAATTCTAATAGATATTTGTTGCATGACTTTCAACGCTCCATGATGAAGATGGCCCAATCGCCTGTGCCATAATTCGCCCTCATCTCGGCTCACCATTTTTTCTGCCTTGCCCAGCATGGCAGCGTAGCCATCTACCTCCAGCTTTTAGAGATTCTTAACTCAAATCCCTATCCTCTTAGCTTGACCCATTGTTTTGTGTCACAGGAAAGCTTTTCCATCACTAAAAACAATGTCATAGCCTTTGTCCTCCAACATTGCGACTGAGGCCAAATTTTTCTTCAGACCTGGTACATGCATTACATATTTTAATTGAAATTATTTACCTGACTCTCTCTGAAAGGTAATGGTACCAATCCCGGTAGCACTGTACCGTCCATCGTTTCCCATCTCAATATGCATCTCGAGATCTTTCTCCTTCAAGTCACTGAAAAGTTCCTTATCGCCCGTCATGTGAAAGGAAGCGCCATTATCCAAATACCACACCGATCCCAATGCACTTGACACCATGCATGAAATCAAGGAGAAGTCAAGCTCAAATTGTGAGGCAAGGACGTCACCAGCTTCAGATCCAACATCCTTCTTGTTATTCTTCTTTTGTGGACAGTTAGAAGCAAAATTCTCGTGTTCGTGATAGTGAAAACACTTCACCTTGGACATGTCCTACTTCTTGCCTTTAGACTCAGATTTAGAATGGAATTTCTTCCCCTTCCCCTTCTTCTCCTTGGAAACCAAAGCACAATCCTCTTCATCATCATGCTTTGATGAAGAGCCATCTCTGGTGTTTTGCCTAAACTCCTCCTGCACCAAATCCGACCACAGTCGTTCCCAATCCGGAAATTTTTCCTGTCCGTTGACAGAGTCTTCATAATTGTGCCAACTCTTAGGAAGTCTTAGGAGATCCAAACTCACCGAATCACCATCAGCGACTGTTATTCCCACACTCCCCAATTCATCCCGACATTGGACAAACTTTGTGAGATACTTTGGAATGGTGTCACCCTTTTCCATCTCAATCTTCCTAAGTTTATCTTTGAGCACCAATTTCCTATAGTCGTTGCTTCTTTGGAATAGATCCGTCAAAGCCTTCCAAATAGCATATGGTGTGGCTTTCCCATGGAGGCTTGAGACAATGTGGTATCTTACTCCCTCCAACAGGATCCTCCTTGCCTTTCCCACTTTCTTTTGCCGTGCATCAAGATTGGTAGCATCTGCAACATCTAGCTTAGGAACATCTTTTTCAATGAATTCCTTCAAGCCATTGTATTCAAGTACTGCCTCCATCATGTCCTTCCAAGAAATGTAGTTTGATCTGCCCTCAAGTGCATACTCTAACCTCAAGCCATTGAAAGCCATTTCGATCTTGAATCAACTGTAGCACCAAGAAAGCCTTTCTGCAAATTTGAATTCTATCCAGTCCAAAACTCAGCTCCTGCTTCACTTCTGCAATTTCATGTGCTCTGATACCATGTAGAAATTATACAATATTCATGTATATCTTGGATTCACTCTATCTAACAATGTGCTAAAGTTAAATATTGAATCACTTCTACAAATCTTTTGTGGAATTAAAAACACAATCGCTAATCACATGAACATGAAGAAAGATCAATCACACACAACACAGATAATTTCTCGGGGAAATATTACAGCTAAAAACCCCACTATATTCTATTTTATATTATGTTAGGTCCCTATATTACTATTATAGTCCCTTATTGTTGTTATTTTAACCCCCTTATTATTATTATTGTACCCCTGTAACCCCCATATTGTTATTATTGTGCCCTTAAATTATTATTGTTAGGTCGGCTAGGATTACATTGTGGCCCCATGGACTCCTATATATAGGAATGAGGTTTTGTAATTTGTATCATCCAAGAATTGTTCATTCATGTAATGTATTGGAGGTTTCCCCCTCGAAGTGGCTTATTTCTAAGGCATTGATATCTCTTTTCTTCTATTTTTGGAGCTGGTTTCCCAACATTTGGTATCAGAGCTTTGGATTCTAGGGTTTCGTTGCTCCAAACAGGTCATCGTGGAATTTGCGCTATAATTTTTTTTCTACGAAGGTTCAGAAGCTGAAATTTGTAGAGTGAGAATCTGAAATCCGAAGGAACATCTTCGCAAAATTTCAGAGCTTGGTTCGCAATATTTTCAAAGATATGATCTGTGTAAGTTAGGTCTTTTTGCAGGCTCCTGAATTTCACTTAAAAAGGTCAGCGCGAAATTTTCGCTATAAATATTTTTCCACGAAGGTTCAGAAGCTGAAATTTTCAGAGCGCAAAACTGAAATCCTGAGGAACATCGTCGCAAAATTTCAGAGCTTGGTTCGCAACAGTTTTGGATATATGATCTGTGGAAGTTAGGTCATTTTCAGGCTCCTGAATTCCATCTCAAAGAGGTGATCGTGGGAAAATCTTCATAACTCTCTCTCTGAGCATCGGATTGGAATTCTGTAAAAAGTGACTGGAAGTACACCGACTGTAGTTTCTCGTCTATAAATTTTAGAGCCAAAGGAGCAAAAAGTGACACATGGAAAGTTGTACAAGTTCCCTTTACTGAACCAGTCCATAATTAGGTCATTGTGAGAGATTGGAAATAACTTTGTATTGAAGAATCCAAATCAAGTCAGACCTGTGGCAATTGAAATAAGATTCAGAGGGCTACGTCAGGGCCAAACTTCAAATATTGAAGATCTGAAATCACAAAGATAATTCATTTTCAATATCGAGCTCCTCAAAATCAAGAAAAAGGTGTGTATTTTTTTTTTTTCAAATTACATAAGTCTTGTTTGGAAAATCAGTTTTTAAGTCATTGCAAAGGCCTATTGAGCATAGATATTAGTATTGGGTTATAAAATGCCTCTAAAAAAGAATTCAACACCCATTAAGCCCTCAAAGTACTCTAATATGACTCATGAAGATGAAGAATTGCAACATGATCTATCAAAATTACAAGAGCAAGTGCACCAAAATTCGTTCTCGCAAAGAGCAACAAAAAATGAAATGGATGTTTTGAAGAAAAGCATGGAAGCTAAGATAGATGGTTTGAAGAAAGGCATGGAAGCTACGATGGATGGTTTGAAGAATGGTATAGAAGATAAAATGGATGGTATGGAAGAAAAAATGGAAGGTTTGAAGGAAGGTTTGTCAAAGTTGATACAAGAAATGATTCCTAATGGCGAAAAGATAGTAGATGAAAATCATGATGAGAACAAAATAAATATTAATCGTGATTTCATAAACTCTAATGTTGGATTAAAGAACCACCATATTCCAAAGCTGGATATGAGGAAGTTTGATGGCAAGGATCTCGTAACATGGATACTACAGATAGAGCAATATTTTGATCTCAATAATGTGCAAAACACACAAAAGGTGCGCATTGCAACTTTACATTTAGAACAAAATACATTTGTATGGTATCGATGGCTTTGCTCCCATAAAAAAATTGTCACTTGGTCAATTTTTACGGAGGAAATGATAGCAGATTATGAGGATACAAAAAGCAACACCTTCTTTAGCCAATTGATAAATCTCAAACAAAAGGGTTTAGTGGCAAAGCACATTGAGGACTTCCAAAAATTGAATATAAGGGTAACTGATATGTTAGAGGAACACATAATTGATCTCTTCATAGGTACTTTAAAGGATAACATCCAACATGAAGTTTGCGTTTTGGAACCTGATTCATTGGAGAAGGCATTCAGGTTGGCAAGAAAACTTGAATGTAAAATTATGGCGACAAGGAAGCCTACCACTCACTTCTATAAAGATGGAAGTGTTGCTACTCCTAGATTTCCACAACCTACAAGGTTGACACCACAACAATTGGAAGAAAAAAGAGCAAAAGGGCTATGCTACAGTTGTGATATAAAATACACTAAAGGTCACAAGTGTGTTGAGAAGAAATTATTTTACATAGATTGTGAATAGGAAGAAGAAAATGAACAAGAAAAGGATATACACCAGGAACCAGCCCTAGAAGAGGAAGAAATGAGTCCGACCATATCGTGTAATGCATTGGCAGGAATTACCACTCCTCAAACTCTCAAGATAGAAGGACATATCAAGAAGAAAAAGTTAATAGTGTTGATTGATTCAGGTAGCACCCATAATTTTATTCATTGTAAGGTAGCGAAGGAATTGAATTGTTTCCTATACCCAGCACCAGAATGTCAAGTGATGGTTGCAAATGGAGGAACTATAAATTGCTCTGGAAAATGCCATAATATCAAGCTAACCATGGGGGAAGATGTATTGAATATTCCAATGCTTTCCATTCCTATGGGAGGTGTTGATGTTGTACTATGAGTACAATGGTTACAATCTTTGGGGACAGTAGCTTTTAATTTTCAAGATCTTTTCTTGAATTTTTTTTCAGAAGGAAAGGAAGTCGAATTATGGGGTATTGCAGGGAAGCCGGGAAAGATAATAAGCTCTAATGTCATGACAAAGCTTCTGAAGAAAGAACAATGAGGTGTAATTGCACAATTATGCTCACTAGAAGTTCCAACATCAAAATCATCTATTTCTGCAGATCTCCAAAAAGTCTTGGACAATCATTCCAAGGTGTTTGAAACTCCCAAAGGGCTCCCGCCTATTCGTGATCATGATCATGCTATTCATTTGATTCCAGGAAGTGTTCCTCCAAACATCAGGCCTTATAGATATCCTTATGTCCAAAAGAGCGAAATTGAACGTATGGTTGCAGAAATGTTAGAGGCGGATATAATTCATGGAAAATTTTAGGGGCGAATTTTAGCCCAAAGGCGAATTTTAGGCGATTTTAAATTTTAATAGGGTGAATTTTTTATATAAAACCCATTTTCTATAGTTTTATAAAATTAGCCCAATAATTATTTTAAAAATAATTAATTATTATATATTAGCCCACCAAAAAAAAAGTGCATAAAACTGAAAAAATCGAATTCGCCCTCGATTTTCTTTGTTGGAGCAGATTTCAATGACATTCGCCTGGATTTACAGGGTTGGATGCAGGGGTTGGAGTGATTCGCCCCATTTTTTCACTGGTTCACTGGTTCGCTGAGGTGGTTAGGGCTTGGAAGGGGCGTGGAAGTTGAATGTTGGTCCTTGGATGTGCATAGGCTCACCGATCTTCTTACTGGTTGAGCGAGGGTAATGCCTTACTTAGAATATCAAATCTTCCATTATTGAGAAATGGGGCACACATTCGAGAGCCTGCTAATGTCGACTGTATCATCGAGCTATTTTATTAATGGGACTCTCCAAGGAGACCCGACTGTCGTTCTGGATTCGATGACAACAATAAAAGATGCCATCAATGTAGATTACCTTCAGCGTACCTGGTGTTCTCCATGAAGCTGGGGTTTGCCATGTTGTGTGCAGGATCGTTGAGGGAAAAAAAGAGGATGAACATAATGCTCACCAACATCAAACTGCAAATCGGTTCCTTCATCCAAATCCTGACCATGCAAACCATAATATTAAGAGATAATGCACATCAGGGACTTGTTTAGAGGCTTTGGAATAGTTATTGTATATAGTTTTTAAATGGAGAGAGTTGGCTTTTCTGCTGCTTCATTCCATGTGGGTTCTATATTTTTATTCTATATTCTGGCTTTTACAGCTGTTGAAACCTGGAGGCCATGGCCTTCCAACTTCAACACAACAAAATCTGCAGATGTATCCATGGGAAATGAATTTGGGAGCTCACGGAGATATGAAGGCTCCTCAGAATTTGTCCACATGAGATACCACAATGGTCCTGTGCTCAAGCCTCACATAAAATATCACCATTCACACAATCTGGTATGGCAACTGGACTTTCAATAACAAGAGGATCATAAAGGCTTTCTTGCTTGCCCTCTCAGACAACAATAGAAGCGTTAGGAGCAGCAAAACCCCCTTTGTTGCAGAATGGTAGAGGAATGTGCAACTTTACACAGACCAGACTAGGTCCAACATCAGAAAGAATATTGTGGTGGGATCTGAAGTGAATGATCGCTATTACTCTCATGGAAAGTCACTCACTCGCCTCTCAATCCAGGTTGTGATTAAGAGTGCAGTAACAGCCCTTCGCCATCCCTTGCCCATTGATCCCAAGACTGGTCTCTATCTCTTGCTCACTTCTACTGATGTAGCAGTCCAAGATTTCTGTAGGGCAATTTGTGGGTTTCATTATTTTACCTTCCCTTCCACTGTAGGGTATACCATTCCCTATGCCTGGGTAGGGCACTCTGGAACATAGTGCCCAGATGTCTGTGCATACCCTTTCTCAATCCCTTCATACATGACTGGTATGCAGCCATTCAAGTCCCCTAATAGTAACGTTGGTGAGGATGGCATGATCAGTGTTATTGCCTATGAACTCTCAGAGTTTGCATCCAATCCATTCTGGTGAGGTGAATAGAGAGTGATGTTTGTGTGCAGGAGATTGCTGATGGTCGTTGTGGGTATGTACATTATGGCTGCTTAGATTGATGTTCAGATGAATAGAGATTCCTCTATTGCCTGTGAATCAATGTGGATTATCACTTACCATGTAGATCTTTTCTTCCTCTTTCGCTTTTTTGTTAACCTGATTGATGTTCAGATAGATAGAGTCTCCTCTGTTACCTATGAATCAATGTGGATTATTACCTGTGAATTAATGTATGTGGATTATCATTTATCATGTAGATTTTTTCTTCTTTTGGTCTTATTCAGTTTGTTTAATTGGAATTGCAAGCCTAGCTCTCTGTGAGTGACAACCATAACTCATTAACTCATAACTCACCACCATGTGAATATATATGGTATCATTCTTCTGCAGTTTATTTAATGGATTGGAATTGCAAGCCTGGTTTTTTGTAAGTGACTGACAACCATAACTCATAACTCTCTGTGAGTGACAACCATAACTCATAACTCACCACCATGTGAATATATATGGTATCTTTCTTCTGCAATTTATTTAATGGATTGGAATTGCAAGCCTAGTTTTCTGTGAGTGAGTGACAACCATAACTCATAACTCACAACTATGTGAATATGTAATATTATAAAGTAATCAACCCTACTTTTGAAAACCATAATTATCAGCCATCTGTAATACATTGTGAAGGTAACATGCAATAGGAAATAAACCGAGTTACCTGTATTACAAATACAAAACCCATTCACACTCTTACACTAATGCGCATCCTCCATACAGAGTTTAAATTTTGTTGGGCATGCTTTATTCAAAGATAAGTTTATCATTATGATGGTGGGGTGATATCATTATGATGGTGGGGTGAGATTTATGGTTTTCATCCATAGTGTTAAATTTTACCATTATGATGGTGGGGTGAGATTTATGGTTTCCATCCATAGTGTTATATTTTACCATTATGATGGTGGGCAGAGATTTATGGTTTTCATCCTGAGCTGACTGTGGATTGGTGTGTATTTATGGAATTTTTTATTCAGTTGCAAATGTCTCCAGTATTTATCATTACATCATAGTCGAGAATTTGTGTGTGAAATCTAATTCAAAGATATCTCATATTAGCATTTATGGGGATTGCCTATTATGTCTTGTAGATGGGGGATGTCCCTTGATGTCCTCATTTCCAAGGGTATGTCGTGGGGATATTTCCCTATTGAACCTTATGAAATAGGTTTGTTTTGAAGGCTACATGTAAATGTGGACACTAGAATTTTTCCTGATCCTATCACTGTATATAGCAAGGTTCCCTTTCAAAGCACCACCTTCCAAACTATGAAAAGTGCTCAGAGTTTTATTTATTTTTTAATTTGGTTAATTAATTTTATTAAACTGTAACATTATGCAGGTCGTATTCTCTTCTTCATAAGTAACCCCTCCTAAAACCATGAAGCCTTTATCCCATTCAATATTCTGCAACTGGAAACTTTCATGAGTTCCATCAAATGGGAAATCTAAGTAGCGACAAACAGTTTTGGAGTTTGTAATAAGGTCTGAGCATGGAATAATTGAGTGTAATAACAAGTGCATTAACAAGTGAATGGAATAACAAGTGAATTAAGCAAGCAAGTGGAATGACAATACTATTGACTAGGGACAATTTTGGAAGAGCTTGTATGCACAACCACTTGGTGTATAGGTTTTTTTGTACTGCTTAAATTAGCTGAATTTACATCAGCAGAAGATCTCTCAACAATAAAGGGCAAAGCCGAACTATCTAAAATACAACCTTACTCTGCCCTTGTCATATTGGTTGGAATAAAAGGTGCAATAAGCATGGTTGGACTAACATTCAGCTGAATTTACAGCAACAGAATACATCTTCTTAATATTTTTAATAGTTTTAGCTACATGATCCTTGCTCCAGCAACTCTGTTTTTAATGGTAGGGCACTCTGGAACACAATGCCCATATGTCTGTGCATACCCTTTCTCAATCCCTTCATACATGACTGGTATGCAGCCCTTCAAGTCCCCTAATAGCAATGTTGGTGTGGATGGCATGATCAGTGTTATTGCCCATGAACTCTCAGAGCTTGCATCCAATCCATTCTGGTGAGGTGAATAGAGAGTGATGTTTGTGTGTAGGAGATTGCTAATTGTCGTTGTGGGTATGTACATTATGGCTGCTTAGATTGATGTTCAGATGAATAGAGATTCCTCTATTGCCTGTGAATCAATGTGGATTATCACTTATCATGTAGATCTTTTCTTCCTCTTTAGCTTTTTTGTTAACCTGATTGATGTTCAGATAGATAGAGTCTCATCTGTTACTTGTGAATCAATGTGGATTATTACCTGTGAATTAATGTATGTGGATTATCATTTATCATGTAGATTTTTTTTTCTTCTGGTCTTATTCAGTTTGTTTAATTGGAATTGCAAGCCTGGCTCTCTGTGAGTGACAACCATAACTCATTAACTCATAACTCACCACCATGTGAATATATATGGTATCATTGTTCCGCAGTTTATTTAATGGATTGGAATTGCAAGCCTGGTTTTCTGTGAGTGACTGACAACCATAACTCATAACTCACCACCATGTGAATATATATGGTATCTTTCTTCTACAGTTTTTTTAATGGATTGGAATTGCAAGCCTGGTTTTCTGTGAGTGAGTGACAACCATAACTCATAACTCACAACTATGTGAATATGTAATATATAAAGTAATCAACCCTACTTTTGAAAACCATAATTATCAACCATCTGTAATACATTGTGAAGGTAACATGCAATAGGAAATAAATCGGGTTACCTGTATTAAAAATACAAAACCCATTCACACTTTTACACTAGTGCGCATCCTCCATACAGAGTTTAAATTTTGTTGGGCATGCTTTATTCAAAGTGCAGAAATTTTGTTGGGCATGCTTTATTCAAAGAGCATTGTACCATTATGATGGTGGGGTGAGATTTATGGTTTTCATCCATAGTGTTAAATTTTACCATTATGATGGTGGGGTGAGATTTATGGTTTCCATCCATAGTGTTAAATTTTACCATTATGATGTTGGGCAGAGATTTATGGTTTTCATCCTGAACTGAATGTGGATTGGTGTCTATTTATGGAATTTTGTATTCAGTTTCAAGTGTTGTCAGTATTTATCATTACATCATAGTTGAGAATTTGTGTGTGAAATCTAATTCAAAGATATCTCATATTAGCATTTATGGGGATTGCCTGTTATGTCTTGTAGATGGGGGATGTCCCTTGATGTCCTCATCTCCAAGGGTATCTCGTGGGGATATTCCCCTATTGAACCTTGTGAAACAGGGTTGTTTTGAAGGTTACAAGGTTCCGTTTCAAAGCACCACCTTCCAAACTATGAAAAGTGCTCAGAGGTTTTTTTTTTTTTTTGGTTGTTTTTATTAATTTGGTTAATTAATTTTATTAAACTGTAACATTATGCAAGTCACATTCTCTTCTCCATAAGTAACCCCTCCTAAAACCATGAAGCCTTTATCCCATTCAAAATTCTGTAACTGGAAACTTTCATGAGTTACATTAAATGGGAAATCTAAGTAGTGACAAACAGTTTTGGAGTTTGTAATAAGGTATGAGTATGGAATAATGGAGTGTAATAACAAGTGCATTAACAATTGAATGGAATAACAAGTGCATTAAGCAAGCAAGTGGAATGACAATATTGTTGACTAGGGACAACTTTGGAAGAGCTTGTATGCACAACCACTTGGTGCATAGGTTTTTTTGTACTGCTTAAATTAGCTGAATTTACATCAGCAGAAGATCTTTCAACAATTAAGGGCAAAGCCGAACTATCTAAAATACAACCTTACTCTGCCCTTGTCATATTGGTTGGAATAAAAGGTGCAATAAGCATGGTTGGACTAACAATCAGCTGAATTTACAGCAGCAGAATACATCTTCTTAATAGTTTTAATAGTTTTAGCTACATGATCCTTGCTCCAGCAACTCTGTTTTTAATACATCTTCTTAATAGTTTTAATAGTTTTAGTTTTAGGGTCTTTGTGCCTCACTGTCCCACAGCGAAGCTTGGAAATTCACAGAGGTATAGATTTGGGATTGGAGTGATGATGATGACTCTCTTCCATCTTGACATTGCAGCACTCATACCTTCCATCAACTTTACAAAGCAACCTCACATCAACAGTGGATTCACATGGTTGCAAAAGAAACGTTCTAACACCCAGTTCAGGCTATTAACTGACACCAAAGCATCCTTGCTTCCAGCAACTCGTTTTTTAATACATCTTCTTAATAGTTTTAATAGTTTTAGTTTTAGGGTCTTTGTGCCACACTGTCCCACAGCGAAGCTTGGCAAGCCACAAAGGTATAGATTTTGGATTGGAGTGATGATGATGACTCTTTTCCATCTTGATATATAGGTTCTGTATTGGATTTACTCTGCCCTTGTCATATTAGTTGGAATAACAAGTGCAATAAGAAAGCTACCAGAATGACAATACTCAAGTGAATGGAATAACAAGTGCACTGAATTTACAGTAGTAGAATACATCTTAATAGTTTTAATAGTTTTAGCTACATGATCCTTGCTCCAGCAACTCTGTTTTTAATACATCTTCTTAATAGTTTTAGTTTTAGGGTCTTTGTGCCCCACTGTCCCACATCGAAGCTT
Source organism: Pinus albicaulis (assembly GCA_034641835.2). NCBI lineage: Eukaryota > Viridiplantae > Streptophyta > Pinopsida > Pinales > Pinaceae > Pinus > Pinus albicaulis. The sequence continues at coordinate 1,087,840,453 of CM076583.1, forward strand.
GGCAAGCCACAGAGGTATAGATTTGGGATCTTTCTAACATCTTCCTTACTGCGTTTCCTTTGCAACATTAGGTGCAATTTCTTGTATGTTATATTTCAGTTTGAAGTAAATACTAAATATAGATAAAATGTATAGAGAAACATAATGGCAAACCTCATCTAAACCTCATAAAAACATTCAAATTTTACGTAAACCTAATCATTGCAGAACCCAAACCATGTGACTTATGACCTCATAGGGTGGAGCTTCTTTTGCATTCCTCTTGCAATTATTGTGACTTAGGGTGGAGCTGCTTTTTCATTCCTCTTACAATTATTGTGACTTAGGACCTCATAGGGAGGAGCTGATTCTGCATTCCTCTTGCTCTTATTCCACGGCTTTATAATTTGAGCCCCGTTGACTTCTTTTAGAGTTATAGTCTGGTTTGGTATAAGCATGCTTTCTCTAGAAATGTGTCAGAAATGTGTCTTCTAACTTTTGTTGATCCACGTGACTAGGAATTGTTTCAGGAAGTATCAAATCTCCATGGACAGACTATAACTTATGGCGGTAATAAATGTTCTTATAAAGACTAGACTTAATATGAATACATCTCATGCTTGGTTGTCCATATATCTCCTTCCAATCTCCATAAACGAAGTTAGGATGGATAAAATTAGGTCGCTGCTTGGTACTCAGTGACAAGCTCCTTCGCATTTAGATGTGTGCTTGGCACTTGTATAAACGTTGAAAAAAATTGATGCTTTTGCTTGCACTGGTATATTGTTTCCTTGGTGGGTAAGATTAGGTCGCTGCTTGGTACTCATTGACAATCTCCTTGGCATTTAGATGTTTGCTTGGCACTTGTATAAACGTAGAAAAAAAGATGATGTTTTTGTTTGCACTGGTATATTGTTTCCTTGGCACATGTATAAACCTTGAAAAAGTTTCTTGCTTCTGTTTGCACTGGCATATTGTTTGTATTTCTAATTTTTGAAATCTATTGTGTGACAGATTCGAGAAGTCAGACCAAAGGTTACCTTAGTAGCCCGCATGGCAGCATCTGTTGCAAACTATGATTATATTGTGGATTGGGAATTTCAGACTGATGGCCTTATCCAAATTAAGGTAGGAAACTCTGAAATCTTTCCTTGAGAAAGAAACTTGTCAAGTTATTTTTACTCAAGTGCAGATTAGAAGGGCTAAGCTTTTGACCATTTTATTTGGCACATAGGTTGGAATAACTGGGATCTTGATGATCAAAGGTACAAAATATGAGAAAGTCAACCAGATCAGATCCGAGGATGAGATTCATGGGACTTTGCTTGCTCAGAATACAATTGGTGTCATCCATGACCATTATGTTACTTTGTACCTGGACATGGATGTTGATGGTACAGACAATTCCTTTGTTTAGGTCAAGATGGCCAAGCAAACAGTGAAGAATGGACAAACTCCAAGAAAACATTTTTTGAAAGCAGAGAGACACATAGCAAAAACAGAGAAGGATGCCCAAATTAAGCTGAGCCTCTATCATCCATCTGAGTTTCATGTGATCAATCCATCAAAGAAGACAAAGATTGGAAATCCAGTGGGATATAAAGTTGTCCCAGGGGGCACTGCTGCAAGCTTGCTCGATCACAATGATCCTCCTCAGCACTGAGGGGCCTTCACTGACAATCGGGTTTGGATTTGGATGCCCTCAAAGTTCGACTAGTTTTTGTTGTTGAAATTCACACTAAATAATCAAATAGATCTGCCAAATAGTCACATTCATGCATGGAAAATTTGAGTGGAAGGAGAAAGGCTGAGAAAAAGACATGAAAATAGAAGTCTTAGATGTAGAAGGGAAAAAAGTAAAGTACAAATATCATATAGATCGAACCAGCCATGAAATTTAGCAAATATACAGGTTGAAAGAGCCAGGGAATCTGGAAAATATGCAAGAAGTTTTGTGACATCAGCTAGACCTTTTCTATTTTCTCACCAGAGAACATTAATGGGAGGGACTTTTTAGGGATGGAGAAGCAGGGAAGGAAGTCATCCTTATGTTGTGAGTGGCAGATCATAAAGGTGCCTAGAGCTGCTCTATCTTTTGCAGACTTGGCAATGAGAATTACACTGGTTTAAACTCCAAATAGGTTGAACTCAGGGCTTATTGTTCCTACTTCCCGGTGGTATCATAGCCTAGCAAGGGGGTGGATTTTTACAACAAACTACCTGCAATTGGGCGAAAATTGCTTGGTGTATTTGGTTTTTCTTGTGATCCACATTGAAATCGGATAAGTATGCAAATTTGTTTGATTATTTGTACGTGGTAATATAATCCTTCTGATGCATAGATTCTTCTATAAAAAGAATGTTTAGTCTGAGATGGAAGCCATAGCCTCTTCTCGAAACTACCTTTAAATGATTTCTAGAAACTTCATAAACTCTATTTCACACTCGGCTCACTCTATATGTATGTAGAGTAAGGCTGGGCCAGAGCCTAACTGGTAAAATTTATTTGGTAAAATGTGAGAGACATCGAATAGAACAAAATATTTTACCTAAAACATGAAAATGGTTTGAAACAATGAAAAATAAATTTTTGAGCTGGAGTATTACACTATTGCATACAAGAGTATTCAGAAATGATCTTTCTATTACATTCCTATCGTTTTATTAGTGCTCTATTCAAGCATTAAGATCTCCAAACGCTTCAATATTGGCCTTTTCGTTGCACCATTTTTATTAGCATCGCCACTTATTTCAACATTCTGTCCATGCACATAAATTCCATGCAAACTGGAAATACTATTATGGGGTTATGGTTTAATAATGCCGCAATCGCCGTTGGAAATGGATCCCAAAGTTTCATCTACACAAAGATTTGCTTGCTACTTTATTTCCTATATGCACACTTGGTTTTGACTTCTTTTTCGATTTTCTACAAATGATAGACCCAATCCAAAACTGTAAGTGAAAATCAAAATTTTCAATCATGATACTACACAATCAAAGTGGTGGACATGAGGTTTCTTTTAAACATTAATGAAATTTTAAAGGTAGATAGGAGGAATGCAACCCTAATTGGAGTAATACTTTGTCCACCTCCTTGGAAGGATGAGGTGATTTTGACCTTTTTCCTTTTTATGTCTGGAGTATTTTCTGCCAATTGACTTGTCCTGCCACTCTAACACATCTTTGTCTCTATACGAGATGTTTGAAATTGTGACTCTGCATTCTGGACCAACCAAGGGACATATCTCATCATCTACTCCATTAACATTTTTATTGAAATTTATCGAAATGATTCATGGTTCATACCTTGAAATATTTAAAATAATTACAACATGGTTCCTTCTGATTTTTACCAAGAAGTCAAAACATTGCCAAGCCAAAATGATCTCAGTTTATAATTTTGGATTTGAAGTACTGGAGACAGCAAAAAAGATGGATTATGAGCATGAAAAACTGAAGTCCTGACACCAAAGAAACTTTAGATTGGAAGTGTTGGAGTCAGCAAAAAGGATGGATCATGAACATGCAAAGCTGAATTCCTAACAATGTTCTCTGTGCAAATCCTCAGATGAATGTGTTTCTCACTTGTTTATTTATTGTTCATATACAAAGTGGGTATTTGAGGCTTAGCTATAATGGTCAAAGTCCAATCTAGGCAATTTTTTAAAGGCTTGCGAGGAAGATTTTTTTGTAGCTTGTTTCAAGGCTTTCCCATGCATCTTTGTTTACATTATTTGGTGGGAAAGGAATTCAAGTGTGTTCATATCATTTGACATCTCGATGGACATTGTTGTAGGAATCATTGCAAATCTATGCAAAGAATATAGGATAGATCCAAATGGAAAAATAAAGGGTCCCAATTATGCCTCCATTAGATCATGATAATCTGTGGAGTTTATTTGATGGTGCTACATCGGGTCATCCATCAATTTGCATAATTGTAGTAGTATTATTTTTGAACAAATCACATTATATGCATGTTAAATATTCCCCAGGGTGTAGGACAAATAATCATTCTGAATTTATTTCCTCACTAACACTCTTTTGTATCCACTCTAAAAAAATATCAAAAAGCTACAAGTTATGAGAGATTCAAAGTTAGTAATTAATTGGGATAATAGGAAAATTAAGGTGGAAATGTTTGTTTGCAATCTCTTCTTTAGGAAATCCAGGAATAAATACTCTCATTTGATTGGTTATTATGTAAACATATCCTAAGAGAGCTCAATTCCAAAGCAATCACTCTTTCAAAGGAAGCACCAACACTTTTGACATCACTGAATATGTGGATAGAGAAGAACTAACTCAATGACCTGGAATTTTTGACCTTCAGGTCCGATCATAGTGTTGTGGAGGTAAATCCCCTCTGTGGACAAAGGCGATCCCTACTAGCCCAGACCGGGTCTAGCAACAATCGTTCACGCTATAGTGCAGGTTCCTAATTGCAAATAAACCAACTAGCGATGAAGGCTTACCTGGAATCCAACGTTGTCGCTTGTAGAGAAAGTAGCGCTCCCATTCCTTAGCTCCGGCAGATCACAATCCTCACGATCTCCGTGATCGAACTCCTGCACACGCAAGAAACAAAACAACCGCAAGCGTAAAATCTAGTACATGCAACTATATGTCAGTCAGAGAAGACATAACTCATCATCATAATCAACAACAAGAGTGGAACCATAACCAATATTCGCTTATCATTAATCAATCAAAGAAGAATACAACCATAGCTCTGACGTTGAATTCTCCTTCGGAGGGTCGCCAGCGGAACACGTCTCGAAAAAGCCTGTCGGGAATGGGACAAACCTCTCTCTTCGGATGTCTCGACAATGATCTCCTTGCTTGGATTTGGCCTTAAGGGAATGAATCAAGGCTCTTGCAGCATAAGGCTTTGATGGATCTTGGGAACTTGGAGACTCGCTTGCAAATGAGATGAGCAAGCTTTTATAGATGGAGGAAGGGGAGTTGGGATCCCTATAATCATGGGATTGGCCCTATCCTCAAGGAAGCTTCCATGAGAGGTGGCAAACCACTTCCTCTACATGGAGATCTGAAGCCAAACCTGCCAACTCAAATTAGATACCAGTTTATGGATTGGTTAGGACGAAACTTTCGCCATTTATTTTTAAAAAACACTCCTTAAAATGGCTGGCGCGAGTGCGACTCTGAGACAGAGCGCCAATTGGCGCGCCCTCTTTGAAGGATTTTCCCCATTGGCGCAGGTAATGAACTGGCTTCCTGCACCAATGCAAAAATGGGTGTTTTTAGGGTTTTTCACAAGGATTTGTCTTTAGGGCAATGAAAGTACATGTTTAGGGGAATGCCATGAAAGTGTTTTCAAGTTATGTCACTGCTCACAGGTCACGGAATGAGCCCTCCAATTGTGCGGGATGGGGAATTGCAGGGACGGTGACAAATTGCTGTGTAACAGATGCCCCCTAAAGCATGAGGCCCGAAAGAGAGAGAGGGGTGAAATGCTTTACGAGAACGTGTCCAATTGAAAACACCGCCGTCGGAAAACCTGCGTAGAGAAATACAACTGATATCTCAGATACATGATATATATGTGGTATGGGCGCAGCCATCCATAACAGAGTATGCAATAATCCAGATCCAAGGTATGAACACAGCCATCCAGTGAGGATCGATAAATAGACTCAGGTATGGTCGCAGCCATCCAATCAGTGAGTCATGTAACTAATCATAAGAATCCACAAAATCACAGCCTGGATTATAACAGACAGGAATCCAGGGTCTTGCACTCCATCTCGACCCGAACAAAGTACAAGTTCAAGCATGCGAATATGTGAGCTGAAGTCGAACATGCAAGAACATCGCCTGATTACCAGCCAATGATGAAAGCTGTTAACAGACGCGAGAGGTACCACCATTAATGCCAATGGTCCTCAAGGTAATACAGGTACAATCTACGGCATGTGAACAATGAGCTGACGTTGAGCACCCGCAGAATCACTCGATCGAAGGCCAATGATGAAAACCTCACGTCAAATGCGAAGAACCTGCCATTGAGGCATGCAGGCTCTAAGGTACCAGAAGGGAGTCTCTAGATCATCTTCTTGGATAATGAGCTGAAGTCGACAGGAAGTGACCTTGATCGAAGGTGGGCCATAGTGTTTCCCACATCATTGACATGAGACAGAGGAACATAATGTTTTTGTGAATCAGGATCAGATGAGAATCAGAGGAAAGTTGATACTTGCAGAGGTCAACTTCTCTTGAACATATAAACGGCACGACAGTGAGTTTGGCAGCATTTGACATCAATGGATCAGAGGTCATGGCGACGAGGCAAAGAGCAGATGAGAGGTCAAAAGGATCACCCAAACCCATGGAGGCAAGTGGAAAACGAGATGAGATGTCCCCAACCCGACACGAATGCAGACAAGTGCCATGTTCAACAGCGACATATTGACGACACGACAATGATTCTGGTTCCATTTCCCCACCATTTCTGGCGAGTACCTCTTTATTTTTACACAAGCTTGAAGAGGATACCATATGCTTGCTGTATAAGCCCATCCTAGTACATTTAACGAGCCCTAGGAAGGAACGACTCGAATAATGTCACTACGACTGAATCCGATGTCATCAGGGTTTAACCCTAAGTGCTAGGAAGAGCTGCGACATCTTGCCCGACTTCCAAGCTATCAGTGCCTAGGCTAGGCAAGACCCAAGGTCCTTTAAATAGTTCCTCAGATCCGTAGTGAAGAAGCAAATACGAAAACATACAGCCCGCGATAGGCTAGAATTCCACCGTAAAATAATCTATCGGCAGAAAAGGGGTGGCATTATCTTTAGGAGTAGATGTCGTTTCACAACCACTTTAACGAGATCAAAACGACAAGCGACTCAACAATGTTTTCATGTTTGTGAGAGTCAGAAAGAGGCTGAGATGACTCCTCTGGAGGAGCAGGTGCGTATAAGGGTATGATTGGTTACGTGTGATGGAACTACTCTGAACAAATAAGGTTAAGAGGCGGCTAGCAAGACCACTCATCACGCGGTTCCTCGAGGCAGATGAAAACAACCAAGTGAAGGCATATGATTGGCCAAGCAGATAGTGACGGTGGAATGAGAAAACCAAGGCTCATTTGGAAAAACAGGCTGATAAAATGGAAATCACGAGAAGTAAAATGGGAATGGTTTCTTTTTTACACAAGCTTGAAATCAGGAAACTCTGCTTGAAGTTGGTTTCATTTTTACACAAGCGAGAAGCGAGTAAACATAGCGAAAAAATGCTTGTACTTGGAAAAGCATGGTGACTCAATTCGAGGTACATGCCCCCCAAGCTTTAATCCAGATGAAAGGAAAATGGAGTGAAGGTTCAAGTTACGAGATCAAGAGAAACACTCGACTGGGATTTTACGAGATCTAAACAAAGACTCGAATTGAACGGGAACGTGTTTCATTTTTTTAACGAGGTTGACACATTAAAAAACTATCCTCAGAAGACCTTGTTTCATTTTTTAACGAGCTTGACACGAGAAAACGAACTATGCTCTGACAACCTTGTTTCATTTTTTAAGGAGCTTGAGACAAGACAAGGAACTCTGCTCCAACAACCTTGTTTCATTTTTTAAGGAGATTGACACAAGACAAGGAATTCTGCTCCGACAGACCTTATCATAATGAACAAGAAGTCATTGCTTCCAAGAGTTCCACACCTGATGGAAGGAAAACATCTTGGAAGTCTGGACCCAATGCCCCCAACACACTATGCATGATGGCATCATCACTGAGTACAGGCACGGGGTAGGTAGCCACATAGTTAACCTGCGATGGGGCAGATACAGCAATTGGATAAAAACCAGGAAGGGATGATGGCGGGCCAGTTGCCACATCAGGACCAAAGAACGAAAGTTGATCAATGGTCATGATCTGTCCTTCATGTGGAAAACAGACCACACGAAAAAAGGAGGAGACAAGCGCTCCCATGGCATATGTGTAATCGCGCCCCAAAAGTAGATTGAAATCCAAAGGGCCTGGAACAACCATCACGTCCATATGGACAGTTTTACCTCCCAAAGTAATAGGTAACCTTGGGAGGATCCCTAACGACTGACTCGTCCTTCTGTTAAACGCCAACATATTCTGCGTAACAGGCGCAAGCGACGTCGAACCGAAAGCTTGCTAGGTAGTTGAGGATAGAACACTAACAGACGCACCTTCTTCTATAATGGTGCTGGGTACAACTAGACCAAAGGCCTGTACCGTTATCTCGAAAGGCACATAAGACGGAAGGCGGTATCCTGCAAATCGACTCCAGTCAAAGGAAGCGACCAAACTACTCGGAGGGGCTACCATCGAACCAAGATGGTCTTCCCTTGGTGTTACGGAAGAAGAAGGAGCATCCTCCATGACATCCATCTCGAAGGCGGGAGGAGTATCCTCCGGGACCTCCATCACGGGAGGCGGAGGAGCAGCTTCTTGAGGTATAGGGACAGGAGAATCTTTCTCCAAGTCCGAAGAATCTGAGGAAACCAGAAGGACATGGGGGGTGTGAGATCCACTCTCAACGGAAAAGACCTGGTGTACTGTAGACGGGGCCAGCTCAACCGATCCCACGACCAATGGTTGGTCGGGGATGGATTCCTGAATTTTAATTTTCGAGGGAGTGGGATCGACCAAGGATGACTCTTGACCAATCGTAGGATCAGCTGGCGGAGGACTCAAAGAAAGTCGTTTATAACCAGCCAGGAGGCATGGTGTAGAAACGGTTGCGTTGTCCAAGACTCGCTTGGCTTCATCCATATACGGAAAAAGGTGAATGGCATGGTGCCCTTCACACAACTTACAGGGATTGGTAATCTTACCCTGCTTCTTAGGAGCCTTACCAGCTCCAGTTGAAGACGTGCCCCCAACCTGACTCCCAGAAGCCAAAGGCAACGGTGGGCGACCGTTGGACCATGCTTCAAGCACCTTGGGAATGCCAGGGCAGTCTCGAAGAAGATGGTCTCTGGTGCACAACATCCAAGGGAACTTGAATTTCCGCGGAGGGTTGGAAGGTTTATCAAGAGGAGATGTTTCGGAAGCAATAGCTGTAGCCTTAGCCTCTCTCTTATCGGAATTCTTCTTCTTTATCTTCTTCTTCTTCTTCTTAGCCAACTGGTTACTCGAATCCAGACTTTCACTAGGCAAAGTAGAAGAGGAGGACGCAGAAATAGGCGAAGAAGGGGAGAGGTCCACCTTGGAATCAACATGATGTTGTTCAGGTGGAGGAGATGGTTGAACAGTAGCCGGGATATTCGGGACCACAGAGGTTGAAAACAACCAAACAGGCAACCCAACAGTTAACCCAGGAAGGGACAACGTTGCCATATAAAGAGCACCAATATTTCCAAAAGGAGGAAAATGACCAGGATTCCCATCGGAGGGGATTCCTTGGTTGGTGAACTCTGGAAAAGTTTCCATCAGAAACGATCCAAAACAACACCCTAAGGAAACTAACTTTAACCAGGAATATTTCGTGGGCAGTTAATTTTTAAAACATTGAAACAAAACTCTACCATTTCATATTTTAAGAGTCAAGAAACATGCAAAAGGTGACTCTATCACTTTCAGATTGGAAACAAGTGTGAAAGGACAAGCGCTTGATGATCTTTTCAAATTTAAAGATTCAGAAAAGATCGAAATGACTGCTCAGGAATGCTAGGCAAAGGGTGTACCAAATAACCGTGAACTGCAATATACACCTTGGTTTCAAAATGAAAGAGAAATCAACCAAGGACTTAACGTACGTGCATGTAATCTCCTTGAATGTTGTTTTCGGTGTATCACGGGTATAGGGCGGAAAACTCGGCTTCCTATAGATAAAGGATGGAAACCTAGTGGGGTCTCCCTTTATATACTCGACGGTACGGGGAGCACAAGTCCGTACTAGTGCTGTCTAAAGCCAAGAGGCGAACGACAGCTACTAGGTTTAAAGACGCCGGAACATGTCTCTAGCCTAGACCTCTAAATATTTCGTTAATGTTTCAATGCTTCCTTAGGTTGATTGAATAAATTTTACGGTTGATTTTCAATTATGTCTCGGTTTCAAGGCCCTACCGCATGTCATCTGAAAATCTCCTATATGCAGCTATATGAGAAAAGAAATCTTTTCAGTTCGATGAATGCTATCTAGTTAAGGGAAGAGCTTCAAACAATGATGCGACATAAAACAACACTGCAGATGAAATATTTTCCAAACTAGATGACTTTCACTACCCGAAAGTAATTTCAAACATTCAACGATGCGAATAATGCAATGTAATCTATGCAAAATCCTCTTTTAAAAAAAAAAAAAAAAAAACTATGCAATTGTAATCGATGCACAATTTCCTTTTCCTTTTCAAATGATAAGAATGCACTCAAAGTGATTTTTAGCTTTCAATCATTAAATAATGTGATCTAAGTTCAATGATAAATCTCAAAATACTCTTCAATGCAATGTGATCTAATGCATTTTAACGAAAAGAAAAATATGAGACGAAAACTAAATAAACGCAAATCTTCTTAATGAAGGATGAATGCAAAAGAGATGTAAACAAACACTAAGAATGCAATCGTTGTTTCAAACACTTTGTCATAAAATCCCTCAAAAGGCGACAAGACATATGAGGTCAAACACAAACACAAAGAGGACTTCCAAAGCAAGAGATCAAAACAAGGCATTCATTCCCTTTTACATCAAGCAATCATGGAGAGAAGACATTTCAAACAAAGAGAAATGTAATCTATGCTCATACAGTGAAAAGACCGGAAGGGAAAGACACACTGGTGAAGGATTCAGGGATAAAGTTTCAATTTTCACACACCCTGAAATTGGCCTGACTTTGTCATTGACAACTAGTGCCAACTGGCACGACTTGCTCACTGAAAACAAGCGTCAATGCCCAATTGGCGCGGGTTGCTAACTGACAACAAGTGCCAACGCCTGAAAATTAAAAAACAAATAATTTCTCCCAACCAAGACCAGACTCACCACTTCAAGCAGAATCTAAAACAAACCCAGAAGCAAAGTACTGACCAAAAGAAACTTCCGAACAAGGGTAAACCCTAGCACCTACAGGAGATGGCGTGACTGTCTGGCTGTAATCCACGCCAGACAGGGGATGGCGTGAGTGATCAACTGGAAACCCGCGCCAATTGGTGCGACTGTTAGGGTGGAAACCGCGCCAATCAAGCCAACCATGAAAGGATGAAAACTCGGAAAAACAGAGGTCGGATCTGATCCTGTAGGGCTGAACCAAAAGCCAAACACTCATAAAAGAGCCAGCCAAAAGAGCTGATCAAGCAAGAAAATTCAAGAATCGACCGAAAGACAAGACAATACTCCAAGTGTTCAGTTCATAAAATAAACCGGAGATTGACTGAAGCAGCATTGATCTACTTCGCTAATGCAGAGCAAGAGCGTTTCGAAGGCTATCTGGCTAACTTCAGGCTTCGTCTATAGTTTATAAAGCAAACAACAAGCTAACTCCCCAGTATGGTCGCCAATCTGTTTTGGAGGTAAATCCCCTCTGCGGACAGAGGCGATCCCTACCAGCCCAGACCGGGTCAAGCAACAATCGTTCACACTATAGTGCAGGTTCCTAATTGTAAATAAACCAACTAGCGATCAAGGCTTACCTGGAATCCAACACTGTCGCTTGTAAAGAAAGTAGCGCTCCCGTTCCTTAGCTCCGGCAGATCACAATCCTCACGATCTCCGTGATTGGACACCTGCACACGCAAGAAACAAAACAACCGCAAGCGTAAAATCCAGTACATGCAACTATATGTCGGTCAGAGAAGACATAACTCATCATCATAATCAACAACAAGAGTGGAACCATAACCAATAGTCGCTTATCATTAATCAATCAAAGAAGAATACAACCATAGCTCTGACGCTGAATTCTCACATGGGAGGGGTAAACGTAGGGCCGTCTCAGCACAGCTCGGGAATGGGACACACCTCTCTCTTGGATGTCTAGACAATAATATCCCTGCTTGGATTTGGCCTTAAGGAATGAATCAAGGCTCTTGCATCATAAGGCTCTGATGGCTCTTGGGAACTCCTGGAGACTAGCTTGCAAAGGAGATGAGCAAGCTTTTATAGATGGAGGAAGGGGAGTTGGGATCCCTATAATCATGGGATTGGCCCTATCCTCAAGGAAACTTCCATGAGAGGTGGCAAACCACTTCCTCTACATGGAGATCCGGAGCCAAACCTCCCAACTCAAATTAGATACCAGTTCCTGGATCAGGTAGGACGAAACTTCCGCCATTTATTTTTTAAAAACACTCCTTAAAATGGATGGTGCGAGTGCGACTCTGGGACAGAGTGCCAATTGGCGCGCCTTCTTTGAAGGATTTCCCCCATTAGTAGTGCTGACAGCTGCCCGCCAGTAAAAGTGTTTTGAGTTTCCTACTGTGGAGTTGTCTTCAGGGAAATGAAAGTACATGTTTAGGGGAATGCCATGAAAGTGTTTTCAAGTTATGTCACTGCTCACAAGTCACGGAATGAGCCCTCCAATTGTGCGGGATGGGGAATTGCAGGGACGGTGACGAATTGCTATGTAACACATAGAAATGGATGATATTTATTTTTAACAACTGGAAAGTCACTACTATTTTTTTATTAAATAGGAGAAAGCTTGTGCAAGGTAAACATTTTGGGAACTCTTGGAATAAATTATATGATGGAATAATCAGATTTAGTAGAACTGTACTAGCAGTTTGACTGGCTAAAATAGGCCATATGAATACTGTAGAATGGCTTTTCACATTGACACCAGCTCTTTTAACAGCAGGATTTTGAAAATTTTTCTTTTGGGAATGTTTTACTCCATGTTTTCAAGATAATGAGAGTTGCTTGTACGGTCCCTAATGGCAAGTAGATGCAGATGCAGAGGCTCTTTTAAATGGTTTAAATATGCAGTCAAAATTCTTCCCTAGCTTACCGAGGAACACATTTGAGGTAAAAAAATTGTTCTTTGGGCTCATTAAGTTTGCTATCATTTCCACTTGCTTAGTAAAACAGAGTATGGGCATAATGGCTTATTTCTATTGTAAAGTATCTTAGATGCTCATTTAATTTGATTTTGTTGGTTTAATTTACAGAGAGCACTGGCACTCTACAAAAATTCTTATGTCAAAATTAAGTCTTATTCAAGTCCTGGTGCAAATGATCCACACAAGGTAATTGTGGCTTCTAAAAGCGGTAAAGAGAGTTTCTGACATACTAAATTGTACGATGAAACAAATGTTGATGTTGATGTAACAGTAGTATGTGATAACACATCAACAGATGTGACTTCAGCCATTGAGTTTACCAATCCTTTAGAACATGCAGTGAAGAATAATACACGGACTGACCAAGAAAACCCTTATATGGTTCTTCAAGATGATGCAAAAATGAATAACTCTATCAGTTCAAGTCAAAACAGCCCAATTCTTGATGTGAAAGAACCAATGGTGAATGTAAAGGATGCAGATTATTTGGTACTGGGATGCAATACCAATTCCAAATGTTGTTCAGAACATCCTTTGGATGATGTTAATACTAGGGTGTTTTCAGTAGAACCTGAAGATGGTGTCACTGACCCAAACTGGTGGTTGATCATGATCCGAGAGGCTTCTCAGAAGAATCAAATATTAATACCATAGTTGCATAGTTTCTCCAGAAGAGCTTACTTATGGCATTAATTCAATGCATGTCTCAAAAGCACCCGTGGATCTTGTTGATGCAGTAGTCTTGTCAGAAGAGCAGGCTAACATTGTAGGTCCATTGCAAGTTAACAATGTCCCTTCCCTTATAAAACGAAATATTTCAATATTGAATACGGAAGAGCACAAGACAATGTAAAATAGACAAACAGGAAACATTGATTTTAGAGTGACTGAAAACTCTTCCAGGGACTTTCCTGTACCAATAGACAGTTGTACAGATATTGCTGTCACAAATAAAGCTGCAGCATTTCTGTAAATTTCCAATTCCCTATCCTTGAAGTTAGTGAGGGAATGTGAAGGAGAATCACATTCTATTTCTATGATGCCCAATTCAGATTGTTAGTCAAGTCTCTGAATTTCATGAGAGGCGTGTTAATGTAGATTTGGATACTGTAAATGTTGGGTGCTTAGATCCAAATCAACAAGATTAGGATTTGTGTGGTGAGGCTGGAATTCAGCAGGATGAATCACCTGGAAATACAGAGACAGCTCTGGAAAATGCAGTTGAGTCAGTTGATTCTAAAATAGGCATACGGATTTTCAGTCCATATAATCTTCCTGGAAGTACACATTGAGACAATCTAAGTATTTTTTTTTCCCTTTTGTTGATGCCTTTCTTGCTCATGTTATATTTCTTGCATGCATTCCTTGTATATGTGGCCAAATTATGGAAATATGTCTCTTTCATAAAGTGCTTTTCGTTGTACATATCTTGTTTTCTGTTTTTTTGCATGGTTTTGTTTGGACTGAGAAATTCAATCCACTTGCAGTATCTGTTCTTTGAGGTAAGTATACTTTCTCTATTATTAAGTAACCTTTATGTAGTATCGGCAATGCTTTAGATTTAGTGATAAAAAAAACACTTGTATTAGAATTGCTAGTCGTCCTATGTTAAATAACATCATCTTCTGCTAGCTGTGGTCAAGTTTCTCAACTTTAATAATGTTACGAGTTAATACAAGAGCTAAAATTTTAATCTTTGTAAGTATGCTTAAAACACTTCTGTATCTTCATTACCATGTTTCCTAGTATGGCCTTCTTGTAGTCACTAACCTACATTTCAGTTAACCCATTTTGAGTATTCATATGAGGTTCCTTCGAAAAATGCCCATATGATAGTTTTGCTTGAAGTATTGAGAGTTTGATACCTGCTAAAATCTATAGATGGTATTTAGAATGTGATGAACAGACCATGGAACCATGAAATTCAACTATTAACGATTTTTCTTGAGCATCTGTGCTGCTGGTTATGGCTTAAAACTATTTTTTAGTTGGGGTCTGATAATTCTTTCAGCATGACTAGTAAGCTATCCTCTGAATCCACAATAATTACATTCTTTTTTTCTTTGCTGTGACACATATCCGTCCATTGCTTATGTGTGCTTGCATACTGAATCTTGACACTGAAGAAATTACTTTTAGGGTGAACCTTTTTAGTTTTTTCCTGGTTATTGGTGGTTTTGAATCACTTGACAGTCGATAACATGTTGAGTGAGCTTCTTCATGCATAAATTGAATAACTTCTAGATGAAGTTGATCATGCAGCAACATTAATTCAATGACCTCATACAAGGCATTGCAATTTCACCATTTATTCATTCCACTATTGTTAGTCTAATTTTCCAAATTTTGAAGAAAATTAAGTTTATTTTTCCATGACTCCAGACATTCAGCTTTTTTATACCTTTATTCAGCAATACATTCTATTTTCTAAATGATATTGTGGAAGCTAGTGGATGGAGTGGATCTCCAACTGCCTAATGTTATGAGATACTAATGTTGTTACTTAGCATCATATCGGAGTCATTGATGAAAAAGTCATTGGTTAATAAATTTGTGTTCCAGTTTTTGGAAAGTTCTGGTAAGTTTACATTATCGCACATTTCCTTCTTTAGTGTGATTCCTTAGTTGTTTTGAGGGAGCTTTGAATTTGTATATGTAATTTGTTGCTACCCTACTTACACTAGTGATTATCACCTTATATTTTTAATATTTTGGGATGTATTTATTGCCTAGAGCTGAATTGGTATGTAAACTTGCATTGAATGCATTTACTACTACTTATATATGCCTTGTTATTGGTAATGATTTTTACATTTCTTGATTATATCTTGCTTTCGTAATTATTTACATTTTGAACTATAAAATTGGCTTAAGATCTGATCTTTCATCTACACTGTGATTCCCTCTTGTTTACAACAAAACCTAGCACCCGCAAAAAGTATAAAGTCTCAATCACGATGGTGTTAGTTTTTTTACAATGCAAGAATATTACCTACTCACTTTGAGTAGCTTTTCCTTTCTCTTTTGGTTGGTTCTTCTTCAACTCAAAGGGGCATCCCTAAAAGGTAGGATTGATAGGCTATAGAATGGGGGCACAAGGTGATTTAATAAGATGAATGGTGGTTTTAGTGTATGAAATAGGATGAAGAAACAAAAATGGACAAAAGCAAGGAATGAATCAGAAGGAAGGAAATTGGTGCCTATCAGTTATGGGCTAATGGAGCCATAAGGCATTTGCATAAATGAGAGAACTTGTATGTCACAAACAACTACTTTGAAGCAGATCATACGGTAGAATATTTTTGTTTACCATTTTCTACGAATTAGTAGATGAAGAAATAATTTGATACATTCATCTTTAAGGTGTGTACTTGAGATGAAAAGGGCCTCATGTATGCATTTGACCTTATGTGTTCGCTGGAAATGTGTTGTAGAAAAGTAGTCTTCAAGGGCTAAATTGCTACTCATCAATCCGTTCATAAGGTGTTGTTTTATGGCTGTAGTATGCTTCAAAATCTGCAACATAGTTGATAGAAGAAAGGGAAACAAGTGTAGAAACAAATAGCCAATGTTAGGGTATCTATGGTATTATTTTTCTAATTATTCAATATTCCCTGTTCACAGTTATGATACGCATTAGCCAAGACACTATCAGAGAGGGCTGCATGGGCGCTGGCCATGGACAGAGGGTTGAATATGGTGACAATCAACACATCTCTGATTGTGGGACCTGGTATCACATAAAAAAGCTCAGGATCTACCATTGCATATCTTAAAGGTGAGGGTGAGAGATCTGCATACCAAATAGACTCTGTTCTAGAACGTACAAATATGGTATAGTAATCCCTTGGAGAGGATCTAATCTATTGGTATAGTAATCCCAATACTGTATCAGGTGTGGCAAACCGAGCACGTTTAGAAACCAAAGCTTTAGGAAACCAAACTTTGGATCAATGTGTCTTCTATCAACGTCTTTGGAACATGGACCTCAACTCTGCCCTTTGGCTCTGGATTTGGTTCTAGCTATCCAACTCTATTTCCTGGCTTCACTTGTTTCTGTAGTGCGAAAATAGTTAAATTTACTATTGATTCTCAACTCCAAGCAATCTTTAGATTTGGAACTATTTAATCAAGATACATTCCCATTTTATTCAAGTCCCTTTCAGTCTCAGAATTGGCGATAATCTATCTTGGTAGCTATTGGTTCCATTATTAAACCCTCACATTTTATCAGGGAAACATTCATGGGGCAAGATCTGGATGAAAAATTACCTGAGATGAACAAATACAATATGGTGTGAAGGATCTCATTTTTCTTGAGCTAGCTAGGTGAATATGTCGTCCATAGTAGGTCAAACCATATAAGACACACAATATTTGATATTTGAAATGTTTCTCAAAGAGTGCACCGCCATTAAAGCTCAGTCACTCAGCCAAAAAATCAATGCAGAGGAGACTCCAGGAGGTATGCCCCGCCATTCTTTACTCGGCAATTGATTCCTCATGATCACTAGCCAACTTAAGTTCGTCAAAGCATTCGGGTATGCATAGCCTTTCTTGCATTGAATCTTTAGTGGTCTCAAGCAGTATGCCTGTTCAGTGTTCTGTTCATGTCAATGCATCGACTTTAAGCTCAAAGAAATATGAAATTCAGAATAAAGTAATTCACAATGTCTTCAGGTGGAGGTGGCCATGATACACAGCAAAAATCAACACGATCTAGAATTCAAAATAATGTGGCAGTAAAGAAGATCTCAACCGGTTTTTATCTAGTGATTTAAAGCAACAATTTGCACAACTTTTTTGTAAATGACAAGTCTTAACTTTCTCCCCCTTTAGCCACTATGATCAAACCTATTATCTAAGTAGAAGCGTCGATATCAAATCAAATCAAGCGTCAGTGTTGGCTAATGCTGGGGTCAATGTGTTCCTGGAAGATGGTAAAACAATTGGTTAGTAGCAGAATATCTGAACTTACAAGGAGCTTTTTTTGTTGAATATACTCCCTACAGCTCATTACTATGTCACAATTCTATTTCTTTACAGATTTCAGGGGATGAAATAGCATGCTTTTGGAATAAGGCCACAAGTATCCTTACATAAAAGTTAGGTTATGAGGCTTTATCCTACATGGATTTGCTGCGAGAAAGACATTGATGGTAGGTAAGCATCTGGAAGATTTCTTAAATTAGAACCTTCTCCTTGTTATCTCTATCAAAAAGAATTCTGACCTACGACAATGGACAAAAGTGCTATTGGCAGGGACCAAATTGCTATATTTTCTGCAAATGTTAAGGTAAATTTGTGGATCACCTCTTTATTACGTGTTCATATGTTATTTATGTATGGCAAGATGTTCTCCAATCTTTAAATTTTCGAGGACAATTGAATTCTAGGTCCCTACTTCAGGGTCTTGAGACATGGTTTGCACACACTCAATTTTGAGCTCTTCTTAGCTATATTATGTGGGGGTTATGGATGGTTGGAACAAGTGGACTTTTGAGGATCTGGCAGAATAAGTGGACGGTTGGAATAAGATAGAGAATCTGGCAGCGTATATAATTAGAATTTTCTATAAAGAAAGTTGTAGAGATAAAAAGCCAAAGGATTTTAAGATAAATCATAATGAAGCAAGGGTTTTTGATGGAGCAAGGTATTCCAGAAGATGCGGATATGGTGTTGTTTTGTTTTTATCTCACCCGTTACTCTACCTTAAAGTTTGTAGCTGATCAAGGGTTCAAATAAGAGGATAGAACTATTTGCCTTGTAGATTTTTTTGAAGTCTTAGTTTGCTTTAGAAAATGATATCAAATATTTGTAGGTACCAGGAGTTTCAAAGTTGAAAATGGCATTGGTTTATTGAGAAGTGTCAATTCAGATCTTTGCAACTACCAGGAGTTTCAAAGTTGAAAATTGCATTGGTTTAATGAGAAGTGACAAATCACTAATTTAGTGTTGTCTGCTTTGCTTCACAGAATTAGAGAGACAGGGTTCACTCTTTGGTCCATTGCAACAACTGTATAGAGAATTTAACAAATCAGTCGATGGACTCTCAAAAAATGTTATGGCACAACAGAAAGGTTTTCTCTTGTTCAAGGAGTTCAAGGGGGAAGCAAGCTTCCCAGTGAGATATAAAATCCTTTATTGACTTAGAAGAACAATGGGAGGTGCTCTAGTTGACTTGTAACTCTTGTTGTCATGTATAGTGTATACCGATTGCAGAAGATGGATGTGGTATGTATTTGGGGTAAATCCAATGGTTAAGTTCCAATGTATTTAGACTAGTAGTTTTGTATGAAAGCGCAGACTTTTCCATGCATATTTTGCTTTCACACTTGAAATTGAAAACACAGTTTTTTCTTGGAAAAAAAATGTGTGTAAAAGACTAAAGATGTAAACAACTCAAAGATTTAGAATCCATGAAGGGGGCGTATGAAATAAATAATTCATACTTTTGATATTTGATATTTGATAGTGAAATTATAATATGCTTTTTTTTCTTTTGTAAGTAAGCAAGAGTTGTATTATATTATAAAATTCTGAAGATTACATTTGACTTCAAACGTGCTCGGTTTGCCACACCTCATACCGTTCCCTAACAGGTACAGAGAAATTAATTATTGTTCAGTTATTGAAATCACTGAAGATTATGTATCTTCAAGATTTAAATTGGGTTGCTTACCTAATTATATTTTTTCTTTAGCTATTATGTCACAATGAAATTAATCATACATAGATACTCTCCAAAGATAATCATGAATTCATTATTTTTTTGATTTTTTTCATAATTTGGTAACAGATTTGAAAAACCAACGCGCTAGCAACAGCGTCTGAATAATAAGAAGCTGACTGGATTGATGGTTGGATATGGAAATTGTGCAACCCTAAGCAGCGAACTGTAAGGGAAAGGGGGGTTTCCCATGTTACAGCTTAACAACAGCCATGAATGAGGGGCACAAGAAAACTTGGGGAGTTTACATGTTCAAACTATATCCATTTTTGTACATACTGTAATGTAATCTTCACTTCAAGGTTTGGATAGTTGGCAATAAGTCAATTTCCATAACGACCAACATTACAATTTTAGCCGGTGACTAAGGCTCTCTACCATATGCAATTTTTTTCGTTAATTTCTGATGTAAAATCAATTTCCTGATTTCTGGCAAGGACAAGTGCAAGTAAGTTGTTGATGATCTGTTTGGTGTGTGAATAAAAAGTGGGATACCCCACACTTTGGAATTGTTTTATCATTATTAAAGTTCCTCCTTTTGTTTTACCATTATGGGAAGTTGCACTTTCTCTTATCATGAGTTGTGCTATGAATGGAATGAGAAGTTACACTTTCTCTTATCCTGAACTGTTTTATGAGTGGAGTGCATAATGTTCGTTTGATGGTATTTTTATATATTGGGATGTTGAATTATTTAATTACAAGATAGAAAATTGAATACTACTTTGCCTGGTCAAACTTTTATTTTTAAAGTTTTTAGTCAAGCACCGTCGCCAGTCAAACTTGTGAGAGGCCACTGTTGTGAGAGGCCTGGATTGTGTAATAGTTGTGTAACTGTCGGTGCCTGTTGGTGATTATATGCATGGAGGAGATCCGACCTCCATTGTTGCATTGGATTGTGGAGGGATGAGTTGAGCTTCATGAATTTATGATATCGCCCCCTCGAATTCCCCGATCCATTCCCACGAGCAAATTCTGCCATGAGCTGAGTCAGTTTGGATGTGCGTAGCAGACAGTGAGGCACAACTGTCGGTTTGGAGGTGTGTTGGGATTGTCGTATTGACTCTATTTATTAGTTATTGGCATTTTAATTTTTGTTCGACTTGTTCTGCTCATTGAAGAAATCGGCAGAGGCATGGGCCTTTGTGTTGGAGGATTGTTGAAACAAAATGATCTGCAAAGATCCCAATTTGTTGAAACTCCTCTCCAACCTCAATATCAGTGCTAGTAGTAGCATGAGAAACAACACTACGCTTAGCAGAACTAGAAGAACGCGTTTTCCAAACTGCACGAGAACTACTTCCCTCATGAGTCGCCATGTGCCATGCTTGGTCTCGGTGGTTCTCTTCCTTCTACTCTTGGTTCAACTACCATATCTTCATTGGAACCAACAACCCTAACTCCACTAGACAACGATTCACCATTTTGTAGTAGTGATTCGTCATTTGTACTGGTGATTCGCCATGTTTTTACAAGATAATATAATCTCGTGAGAGATTCGCCAAAAAATTATATATACATATTATATTATTAATAAAATCGCCTTCCATTTTTCCTATCTATCATGGGGATTCGCCTATTTATTATATATATAAATTTAGGGGGGTTCTTAAAATTTTCCCTGGTATAATTCAACCTAGTCAAAGTTTTTTCTCTGCTCCTGTAGTATTGGTACACAAGAAGGATGGATCATGGCGCATGTGTCCGGATTATAGAGAGCTCAATAAGCTCACCATTAAAGATAAATTTCCCATTCCCGTGATTGATGAATTATTGGATGAATTACATGGAGCAATTTATTTTACCAAGTTGGATCTTTGTTTAGGATATCATCAAATTAGAATGAAGATTGAAGATATTCTGAAAACAGCATTTCAAACTCATGAGGGTCATCATGAATTTTTGGTCATGCCTTTTTGCCTTACCAATGCACCTTCTACATTTCAACGGTTGATGAATTCCATTTTCAAACCCTTCCTTAGAAAATTTGTGCTAGTATTTTTTGATGATATACTAATCTACAGTAGGTCTTGGAAGGATCATGTTCAACATGTTGACAGGGTGCTCAAACTATTGCAGGAGAAACAATTATATGCAAAAACATCCAAATGTTTCTTTGGAGTACAAGAGATGTAATATCTGGGTCATATTGTATCTCACGAGGGTGTTAAGGTAGGCCCTAACAAAATTAAAGCCATTAAGCAATGGAAAGTTCCCACAACCATTAAGCAGTTGCGAGGATTTATCGAGTTAACAGGGTATTATCGCAAGTTTGTTAAGAATTATGGGAGAATAGCGGCACCTTTAACAACATTATTGAAGAAACATACATTTTCATGGACTCCTGAAGCAAACAAGGCCTTTGAACATCTTAAATAGGCAATGTTCCTAGCACCGGTCTTAGCTATGCCAGACTTCACAAAAACCTTTATTGTGGAATGTGATGCCTCAGGAAATGGAATTGGTGATGTTTTAATGCAAAAAGGAAGACTCATTGCTTTTGAAATTCGTCCAATCAAAGGAAAGTATTTACCGAAACTTATTTATGAGAAGGAAATGTTAGCAATACTGCATGCACTAAAGAAATGGCGAACTTACCTAATGGGAAGATACTTCAAGGTAAAAACTGATCATGATAGTCTTAAACACTTTTTGGAACAAAGACTATATTCAGAAGAGCAGCAAAAATGGGTCACAAAGATGTTGGGTTATGACTTTGAAATAATCTACAAAAAAGGGAAGCTAAATGATGTTGTAGATGCACTCTCAAGAAAGAATGAAGAGGTGGAAGCATTGCTTTGTGCCATTTCTATTATCCAACCAGGTTGGATAACCGAAGCAAGAGATGAATGGAAAAAGGACAAATAAGTGTGGACACTCATTCAAAAGTTGTAGCAAGATCCTAGTAAATCTGATACATTTAGTTGGAAAATTGATTCATTAAAGTACAAAGATCACTTATATCTTTGTAATAATTCCCAACTAAAACAAAAGATTCTTTTGGAATGGCACACTTCTCCTTTAGGAGGACACTCAGGATTTTTAAAAACTTACCACAGGGTGAAGAAATAATTTTTTTGGGATGGCCTTAAATCTGATATTCAAAATTTTGTGGTAGAATGTTTGGTTTGCCAGTAGAATAAAGTTGAGACAATTAAGACCCCGGGTCTTCTACAACCTTTATCCATTCCAAGTCAACGTTGGGAGGATATTTCAATGGATTTTATCACAAGTTTACCTAAGTCCGAAGGAAAGAGTGTCATCATGGTGGTAGTTGATAGACTTACCAAGTATGCACACTTTTGTGCATTATCTCATCCATTTAAAGCAAGTACATTTGCTACTACATTTATGGACACAATTCAAAAACTGCATGGGAACCCAAGGGTTATTGTGAGCGACAGAGATCTCAATTTTACTGGAAATTTTTGGACGGAGTTATTTTCTTGTTTGAGTACTCAATTAGCTCATAGCTCATCTTATCATCCTCAATCCGATGGTCAAACCGAGATAGTAAATAAATGTTTGGAATGATATCTTCGTTGTTTTGTATCTGATAAACAAACATAATGGGTCAAGTGGTTACCTCTCGCTGAATGGTGGTATAACACTTCCTTCCATACTGCAGCAAAAATGACCCCATTTATGGCACTTTATAGATATCATCCACCATCCATCACATCATCTTTAAGGGAAAATTCGAAGGTTCAAGCAGTGGAAGATCACATCGAGCATCAGCAAGAAGTTCTCCAACTC
This sequence comes from Pinus albicaulis, assembly GCA_034641835.2. NCBI lineage: Eukaryota > Viridiplantae > Streptophyta > Pinopsida > Pinales > Pinaceae > Pinus > Pinus albicaulis. The sequence goes on from CM076583.1 coordinate 1,087,863,920, forward strand.
TTAAAAGATAACCTGAATTTGGCACAAAATCGAATGAAACAACAGGCAGATCAACATCGCAGCGAGAGAAGTTTTGATGTAGGAGATTGGGTATTTTTACGGCTACAACCATATAAACAAATGTCCCTCAAGCAAGCTAAGAAGAATAATAAATTATCGCCAAAGTACTATGGTCCTTACAAGGTGTTGCAAAATATTGGTACTATGGCATACAAATTGGAGCTTCCTGCTTCTTCGCGAGTACATCCAGTTTTCCATGTTTCATGCTTAAAGAAGGTTATAGGTGAAAATCTTCCAGTTCAAACAATATTGCCAGAACTTGATGAGGGAGGAAAAATCATATTGGAACCTGAAGCGGTCATGGAAACAAGAACTCGACAGCTACGGAATCGATCAATTTCAGAGTATCTCATCAAGTGGAAGAACTTACCCACTGAAGATTCTACATGGGAGGATGAGAATTTTATACAGAAGCACCCAGAGCTACTCAAGCGTTGAGGACAACACTTTTTGAAGGAGAGGGGCATGTTAGGTCCCTATATTACTAGTATAGTCCCTTATTATTGTTAGTGTAACCCCCTTATTGTTATTATTGTACCCTTGTAACCCCCATATTGTTATTATTGTGCCCTTAAATTATTATTGTTAGGTTGGCTAGGATTACATTGCGGCCCCACTAGGATTACATTGTGGCCCCATGGACTCCTATATATAGAAAGGAGGTTTTGTAATTTGTATCATCCAATAATTGTTCATTCATGTAATGTATTGGAGGTTGCCCCCTCGAAGTGGCTTATTTCTAAGGCGTTGATATCTCTTTTCTTCTATTTTTGGAGCTGGTTTCCCAACATATTATATCATGGATCATGAAACAATTACATACAAAAATTTTCTCTTGAGAGCCCTCTATACATCAGCTAATTGTCTCACACTATCATACAAAAATTGGCAAATCCCTTAGCCAATTTACTATCTCTAGACAGCCTGCCTTCACTGCGCAATCCCTGCTGAATGCAATCCCTGAATTGATGCAATCTTGCCTGCCTTCACTGCACAAGTATAATGGGCACATCCAATGTGTGTTTACTTGCATGTGTGCAAGCGGATAATGCCACAACTGATAGTCAACTTCCCTTTCACCTAGAACTCAACTGGGTCTCCACTGGATCTGACATGTATGCAGCTAATAATAGTAAATCCTCAGTTGCATGTGAAATCACTGCATGTGAATTAATTAATATTTAATTCACTTGATCTCTCGCTACTTGTATCTTTAGTTACAACTAGCACAACTGAGTTAAATTATTTACAACTTGCACAAACTCATGCACCACTGCACGTTGAACTCTGTTACAACTAGAATTACTGTGCATGTCCCACCAACCAACCTCTAACTCGAAATTCACTTAGCTAACTGATTTCACCACTTTAGTTAATTATTTCAAGTCCGCATTGAGAATAGATTACAATTTAATGTCCATCTAAATTAAGGGATAATAAAAATAGACATGCACCTAAAAATAACCTGTGAATTGCACCCTAATGTAGGTGTTTAATTTTCACTATAATTATGGATGCCAAAAAATTGAACATAAATTAATGCATTAATTTAACTATACATAATCTCAATAAATATATTTAGAATGTTCATTTCTATTTTTAAATATTATAAAACAATTAAATAAAATAAAAAAGTATAGAATTTCAAAATTGAATAAAAAAAATGACTATTGTAATTTAATTTAAATATTATTATATAATTTTTTTTGATATAATTGTTAATTTATTTACCTTATAATATGTTATAATTATTATTATAATATATATAGTTTTAAAAAATGTCTAAATTTGATTTAATCTCAATTTTCAAATATTTAATTAGAATTTTGATAAATAAAGAACTTATATATATCAAATTTGAATAAAATAAAAAGTATTATAAAGTGAATTTTTTTATAATTATTTAAAAAAATCACCCAATTCATAACCATTAAAATACTTCATTCTTCATCCAACAATATAAATGTATAATTACCGTTTAAGCTATGTCATCACCATTCCGGATTAAAACATCACAAATAATAAATATAATGAATCTCACTGGCTTGCGCTTTACGAAATACACATTAAAATAAGGAGTCGTCTAACGAGCCGGAGGAATTGCCCGGACGGTCAAAATTGGCCGGAATCCGGGCCAAAAAAATTTAAAAAATCTTGCAGAAACAGTGTTTGAATCTTGATTTTGACATTGGAAATGGATTCAGCACCATCAAAAACCTGTAGGACACCCAAAATATTAAACTTTGATAGTTATAACATGGATTTAGAAAAATTCCTGCCGGATTTTCTGAAAATCTTATCGGAATTTTCATAATTTTCAGGGCGATTCCTCTGGCTAGTTAGACTACTGCTTAAAATAATATAATAGAAATTCAATACAATAAAATTCAAGTGATAAGATACCCATTGACGGTTAATAATATTAACAGGTCAATGCAGTAAATTTAACATTATTGAAGGAATAACACAATATATTAGTGAGTGCTTTAAAGTCAATACAATGAGAGGGCACGTGGAAGTCACTATTTTAAAACAAGAGCCATGTGGTTTTGCAAACGATGAAAATTATTTTATTAAAAAGTGTGAGTAAAAAAAATAGTAGAATTTTTTTGGCGTTGGTAGATTCAAAGTTAATATGGATTTAGACTCGTTTAATTATTAATTATAATTAAATTTTTAATTTTATGTTTATTTATTTATTGAGTACAACATTCTACTATACTAAGGTGGAGAGTGTTTCTTGGGGCAAATATTGTTAAAGATATGGTGAAGTTTTGGAATATGTGGTACTTTGTTTTATAATATTTATATAAAACAATTAAAGTTTATAATTAATTTTTTTTTTATTTTATGTTTGTTTATTTTTAATTATTATTATTATTATTATTATTAAGTACAACATTTCTACTATACTAAGGTGGAGAGTGTTTCTTGGGGCAAATATTGTTAAAGATATGATGAAGTTTTGGAATATGTGGTACTTTGTTTTATAATATTTATAGTAATTGTAAGAATATAAATTTTATTTCAATATATATATATATATATATATATATATATATATATATATATATATATTAAGAGGTGAGGAACTTTAATCAATAACCAAGTTGAAGCGTATGCTTTATTTTAGGACAGACTATTGGCAATTAATTTAAATACGTATTCAAGCTTACACTTGTGCATTCAAGCCTATCGAATTAGGTCGAATGATAGATGTCCCACATCAAAAATAATTTGCTGACTGATATTGAGACCTTGCCCAAGTTCAAAACTTAGTTAGCCTGCCTAGCATGGCTCGTGAGCGGTTGTGTTAGGGTCAAGAGTATAGGGGCAATCCCTTTGACTCGATCTTAGACCTCCTTGATAACAAGTGGCATGTCTAACTATTTTCCTAATACCAAAAAACAACATCAACAACACTCTAATATACATTCAAGGCTCATAATTTGAGAAGTTAATGTTATTGTCAAATCAATGGATAAATAAACAACTTCAAAAGATAGTAAGCTACCCTCAATTATCTCAAGAATCAATAGTGAGACTAAATACATGAATATGGTCTCATTCTATCATATGTTTGGAGGTCTCAACAATTAGGTTGATCAACTAGCGAATGAAACAACCTTGCTAATCCAAGGAGTCATGACTAAAAATAGGGGGCACAATTCTTGTTGTATTCCATAATGTCGTTTAACTCACTTGGATTTCAAGCCATGTTGCCACTCATTTCATAAACATATGTTGTAACATTCCTCATTCCTAGTTTAAGTGTAGGAAACTGGGTTATAAAGACACGGTCCTAAAGCAATTATATATGTGAATTAGGCATTGCATTAGTATTTGTTTCCTTCATAATGGGATATCACTAGGAAGGTGGATAATGAGATGAACAAAATTTTAACCTTGAGACAACCTTGATATTTTCAATCTGCTTTGGCTTAATTTGAGTCGATGTTTTAGTTATTTCTAGCTGCCTACTTGGGTGTTAGGGTCAATGCTATGTTTTATATGGTACAACCTCCTTTGTCGGTTGGGTTCTTGCTTGTTGGCACTGATAATTGGATTTCGAGCTTTGGGATATCCAACTCTGGGCTTCAAATTTTTTTAGAAGGATAGAAAATTATCAAACCTCATAAGAACTTATCTTGCTTTGGATGTCATTTCAAAATTTTAGCTTCTGGATCATAGCCCTTTGGCTCCATTGAAACATCTCTTGTTATATTGGGCTATGGATTTCTTCTTCTATTTGGTTTCTTTGCTTCTAGTTTCGCGTGTTTGGAATTTAGCAGTGTTCTCCTTGAACAAAGGTTTTGTTTTTTAGTCTCAACCATTGGGTTCTTTAACTCTGTGCTCTAGGAATATTAGGGAGTGTAATGGAGGAAAGTGGAATTTGAGAGTCATTCAGAGTGTAGGTGTTAATCCTTGTTAGCTCGATCCCCACTTGACTCTATTACCTACGAGTGATCAAATGGACTTCACATATTTATAGGTGGTACAAAGGATTCTAAATCTACACAAGGATACTTTCCAAGGTAATCAGATAACTCTGTGCTTGATATCCACTAAAAGTAATGACAATGAACAACATTGTATCTATTAGAATACATATATGTGCTATCAACCTTTTTATTTAGCAAAAACACAAATTAGAAACTCTTGAAGCAAAATGTAACACACTTCAAAATATGGTTCTAAATTTTTGTAAGGACTTTGCTTGCATTCCCTCTAATTGCCTCTAATAACTGTCTATCAATCAACTCAACTCAAGAAGATTTCAAACTCAGAGGATATCGTTCCCTAGTTAAAAGAGGTAAAAGATGTTAACAAATAGACTGCCATACACTCCAATGTTGGACAAGAGGAAGCCACCAATCAACACGTATTCAATTAGTTAGTTTATTGCGCCAAGAGGTGCTTTCCAACCCAATATAGAAGAGATGTTGTAAGGTTATGTTATTGCGTCAAGAGGCGTTCTCTAGCCCAATATGATAGAGATATTGTAATGTCATGTTTAACATTTTGTCAAAGTCAAATTAAATAAAACTAAATTAATAAGAAATTGAATGTAATGTAAACATTTTAATTCACTAAAAAAAAAAAAACAAAAACAAAAACCCCTCAAAATAAAAATAAAATAAAAAATAACCCTATAAAAATAAAAATGGTTCATGGTATTTAGAACCTGTTTTATTCATGTTGGAATATAACCTATTTAAAGGGGAAATTAAACTATCCTAGATCCATCTTAACTCCGGATCTACCAAGTGCCGAGAAGGATCAAATCTCCTCCTCGTTTCTTTACCTTTTTTTTTTTTACCTCACTCTCTCAGATCGGTTAAAGATCTTATGAATCTGAGGGATGGAAAATGTATCTACATTATTCCATGCTCTTGTGGGACTCCATACATTGGCGAAACCCATCGATCAATAAATCAAAGGATATGTGAGCATGTTGCTGACATCAAGCATGGGATATCCCACTCCTAAGCTCTGGTTGAGCATGCTGAAAAGACTAAACATCACATCTGCATCGAAGAAGACAAGGTTATTGCTTGGATTGACCATTCTCATCACCGTAAATTAAGGGAGGCTTCAGAGATTGAAAAAATACCTGTTAATCTCAATAGAGATGACAGTTGGAATATTAGCAGATGTTGGATCCCTGCCCTATACTCCTATATCTTGTCAATAACCCCCTTCATATATATATATATATATATATATATATAGCCAAGCGGGTTTCAGAAGGCAGCACTCAACAACGGACCACCTCATTATGCTTAGGATCATTGTGGAGGAATGTCGTAATGATAAATCCAATCTATTTTGTTGCTTTGTGGACTTGTTGTAGCCGCTACAACACCACCCAAAATTTTGGGTATTTTTAAAATTTCGGGTTCCCCCTCTGTTCGCCTAGGCGTTAAGGTCTTTCACCTAACCTGCAGTCAACGACATCCCACCGACTTATCTTTAATCCCTCACGAGTTGTCTCATCATCATGACTTGATGTTGTCGTTGCAATCACGCCATATGTGGGAGGGATCATCCGGCATGCGACCGAACACTCGTATCACAGTCGCGTCTTGTGTAACGAGATTGCCATACATACTTTTAAATGGGAAAACTTTTGTTTGTTAACAATTAAAGGCCCTGTCGCTGTAGGTCATTAAGCATGTGGTTTGAATACCTCTGTTACATTTGCTAGTCTCATATGTTTTATCTGTGGGCACCATTATCAAAGAATAATTATGATTGTCGTAATGTTCTACACAGGTCGACCCCACGGGTAACAGACTCCTCAGTCGTGTCGCGACATCGAGGAAAATGAAATTGAGCTCAACGACGAGGCCAAAGTTGCGGAACAAGGGAGGAGGAGGAGCAAATGACCAGTACTGTTAAAAGGAGAATAGTGTGATATGTGACGATCAGAGAAAGAACCTTTTGTGTCACCAACGCAGAAGGTGTTCTTCATTAGTGCACACCAGAATTATGGAGATCCTGCACAATGCCAGCTCCGTGTCGATGTCTGTATACAAAGGAACATTTGTCGCCATTTCGACAAGTCTAGCATTAATTATGGCACGGTGAACAAAGCAAACTCAGGAGATCTCCCTGAGGAGTGACATTCTCATTCAAGGCGTTCTCGTGCCAAGTGGCAGTGCGAAAGCATATGTGTTGGGGTGGCAAGCCAACGACAGAGTTTTCAAACATGTGAGCGCACCCTTTGGAAGCAACATTTATGGATCTTAAGCTGCATAGTGTGGAATTAATTACGCTGCAAGGAGTACAACGTGGAGCAATAAAATGGCCTTACAGCCCTAGTCGCCTTTACGCTTCCATATCCATAAAGTTTGTGTATGTGGGACCATATGAGATGGACAATGTTAGATTGAACGTAAAGGGTCATGTTTAAATGCATACGCCTTTTGTAGCTAGGCGCATTGATGCATATGCAAAGAGGGCCTCCAAAACCACCAGATAGAAAGGGTTCATATCAAAAGAGGCATTAATGTGGTTTGAAACATCTTTCAAAACAAGCAGCCTTCGTACTATGAGGTAAAGCAAATTAAAGCTACGTTCGAAGCACATCGGTTTAAAACCATAAGTTATCTTGGAGTAAAACCATGTGAAAACATTGCAAGGAGCGCACATCCCATGGACCAAAGTGATGTTGCACATTTAGAACCAAGGCGCAAATGTGTGGACCAAAGTTATGGTTTTGTACAATTAAACTAAGGCAGAATTCATGTGGTTTCAAAGCCATGGACCAAGGTGACATTTTGACACATGGAGTTTAAGCACAAATACATATGGTTTCCAAACCATATGGAGGAGGAAAATCGTATAAGACTGTATGGGAGACATTACTATTGAGCTCGAATATGTTGATGCCGAGTTTTTAAGTTGTGTTAAAAGGTTTGGTTCAACATGGCAGCGGATATGATAAGGACTATGGTGCGTTGCATGACAATTTACAACTATGTTTTAAGACTGCCTTGAGAAACATTACAGTAGGATCAAATACTTATATGCCTAAGTCGTATGTCAGAATGTTCGAGGCATATATATATATATAATGGTGGTCAACGTTACAACTAAAACGACGGTCAAAATTATATGAAAATGCATTATGGTTTGACGTAGCCTTTCCTATGGCCGAGTTTATTCTTTGAAAATAGATATATAATATTTAGTCGGAATTTGCAGAATGGTCCAACGGTGCTACATGGATTCGAACGTGCAATATTTACGTTGCATGTAATGGTCAAAGTTACGTTGAAACTCAGCGCAGGATGACATGGACACGTTGCATGCGGCGCAATGGTCGATGGTAGGTCCAACTTACGTAAAGGCTTAAGGACAAATATATATTTACAACGGTCAGCTTTACGATTAAGGCGCAAGCGATCAGAACCTTGTGAAAATTCATGACAATGGAACTCGAACATTTCAATGGTGCAATTTTCATCTTGTTAAAACGTGTTGAACGAATGTCTAAATGGTCAACGTTTATACGTGCACATGGAGCGGAGTGCTGCGACAACGAAACTACATGGCCAAACGCATGAGTCCAACGTCGTTGGCATGTAAGAACATGGAGCAGATATTCGTTTTGGTTCAACGGTCCAAAGCCGTCGCATGGAACCAATGCGCGACAGTCATATTACAGGGACACAAACGTAAGGTTGATATTTCATACTAACGCTGGTGCGTTACAACCAGAGTGCGAAGGGGGCAAAGCGAAACGTGTCAAACCATGCCAGACGAGCCAACAGAGCTACACGGCCACGTACATAGAGCCCAAGCTTCAAGGGCGGGTTTTCAAATCATGTTATATGATATTTGGTCAAATCTTGTGTTTAAATGCAGAGCCAACTAACGACGCTGTTATAATAACGGCTGGGTAATATCTGGCCTGAAGACAGCAGAATTGGCTATCTATAGCCGCGATTTTAAAGGGTACAAGGTTACTGTTTTGCTGGAGGAAATCGTGTTCTTTCTGCCAGATTCTCTGTATGCCAGCACGTAAAGCTAGCTGTTGCCATAACGCCCAGCTGTTTGTTTGTTTCAAATTAGGAATGGCCCGCTGATGGAGAAGGTTTCCCAGTGCCGAGCGTTACATGCATGAACCGTGTCACTGACCAGCGTTCTGGTGGAAACAGGAAATGAGTGTCATAATGCAGCGCAGATTCAGTGATGACATGAGAATGTGGAAATATAATTCCAGGTTGAATGCATGCACGTAAGTTTCGCTGAGACAGCTCTATCATCGCCATTGAATATTGATCTGTCTAGGGAAAAGAAAAACACTTGGGAAACAACCATTTGTTTTTTTCGATTCGGCAGAAGAAAGGACTGGGCGCCACTCTGCTGAATTATGGATGAATTTTTGTGCATGATACGCAGGAGGATTCAAGGAGGAAAGTTGCGCCAAAGATTGTTTCTTGACCTGAAAGCCAAACGAAGACGCAAACATATTCTGTCCAGTAGAATTGATCGTAGAACTCATGGACCATTACCGAGCGGAACAGAATAGTGAACTAACTAGTGTTAAAGATCTCAAACCTATCCAGGAGCAACAATTGACAATTCTCGATCTAAGGTGTTTTGCATCCGTTGGAGGCCAGCGCACTTGGAAGGAAAGAGTGAGGATGTAGGTGGCAAAAGGAACATGTGTTGAAATGCGCGCGGGCGCCATAACCTTTACACATGAGCCATGTCGCTGTTGCATGAATATTTGTGCAGCATAATTCGCTCCGCGCTTATGCTATCCTGTGGTTAATAAGTCACAAGGTTAGACACCAACGAATCTGCCGATCACTGGAACTGTAGGAAAACGGTTGTATGAACATCTTATAAGTGTATGGCAGTGAACAAATATCAATCTGGTTGGAGTGGCTCTGAAAATGCATTACAGGGTATTGCCATTTTCCTGACCTGATAGGATAGCATTCAGCAGGAGATGGCACGAACAGAAAATCTTCGATCCTATCAATAGTTTCTTCTACAAACACTCAGAGCTTAGTGAAGACCTATAGCGAAAACTGAGAACGTGAGTGGAGAGAACCTCGTGCATGCAGAAGATGATGATCCTGACAGAAAAAGGGCACAGAGAAAGCCTACACATGCCATTATCTCTGATAAAGTCTTGACCACACAGGGGTCTAAATTCATTGTTTTCTTTTTGAGAATTAATTAAAGTGCCCTTAGCATTATTATTATTCAATCTGTGACCTCTATTATTTTATTGCAGGAGGAACCACTCTGTTACACATAAGAGCCAAGGTTTTCCCTAGCACACAAGGAGACATTTTCAGAACAAGCAGATGCTGGCGAAACTCCAAATAACTCGCAGATCTGGCGAGGTCGCAGGTCGCACGTCTATGTTTTTTCTTGCCTTTTGCGACAGGGTCGCACCCTTTTCAGTTTTTCCGCCTTTTGCGACCTAGCGACCCAGCGACCTAGTCGCAAGGTCGCAAGGTCGCATTTCTTTGGTTTTCCTCCTTTTTGCGACCCCGTGACCCAGCGACCTAGTCGCAAGGTCGCAAGGTCGCATTTCTTTGGTTTTCCTCCTTTTTGCGACCCAGCGACCTAGTCGCAAGGTCGCAAGGTCGCGAGGTCGCATTTCGTCGGTTTCCCACCTTTTGCGACCCAGCGACCCAGCGACCTAGTCACAAGGTCGCAAGGTCGCATATCTATGTTTTTTCAACCTTTTGCGACTCTGCGACTCAGCGACCTAGTCGCAAGGTCGCAAGGTCGCATCTTGGCATTTCTCTTACAACCTGCGACCCCGCGACCCAGTCAAGTCGCAGACCGCAACAATAGCAGCCAGGTCGCAGATCGCAACAGCACCTCAGGTCGCAGGTCGCAAGTCGCAAAAGAAATAGGTCGCAAGGCAACTCAACGGTCAAGAAGGTGAACAGTCAAGGAAGCCCAACGGGCAGTTTTGGAATTATAAATACTCCTACGGGAGCTTGTAAAGGGGCTTTTTCTTTTTGGGAAGACTCAAGAGCTACATTGTATTATATTGAAAGACCATATTCTTAGACATATGAATACGAATACTTGCTAAATCCCCTTTGTCGGATGATGTATTTTGCTGTGACAGTACTATGTGTATTTCCCGAACAGTTTCAGAACATCCTATGATTAATGAAACTGCCCTTTTGATAATATCATTTATGCATCATGTTTATCTATGATTGTGTTGATGGTGTTCAGTTGTATCGCTTTCTAAATGAATGTTAATACCTTTGTCTATTAGCATTTCGTTTTATCTTTCAGAAGTAAGTTTTATCGCTTTCTAAATGAATGTTAATACCTTTGTCTATTAGCATTTCATTTTATCTTTCAGCAGTAAGGAGGATCTTGCCATTAAGAACTATTTCTTATGTGGTAAGATACCTTGCAAGCATGACCCCAAAGACGTGCCGTTAACTGCATCTCTTCGGGCGTATGTGTTTTATTCGTTCTCTTGCTACGCATAGTGTTGTAGACATGTCCCATGCATCAATCTTGTATTTCGTATCCTATGAATAAGCGTGTGTCCGTAGGTTTGATCAGGTTCTTTTGAGACCAGAAGGGAAGGCGTCTTAGGTGGTAACCGGACCCACACCCCGGATGGGATCCCTACTCCAAACGGTTTAAGGTCTAATTGGGACTTTTCACCGGGGAGATCCCCTACTGTTGGCCGGACAAATTTTCCCGTCAACAGGACTTTAGAAAGGCTTTCGATACGATACTTAGAAATAACAAATGGAATAGATTAGAAGAGCTAAAAGTTCCTTTCGAATTGAGAGCTATCGCTATAAGGTTATACGAGAATGTAATTGCCAAGTTTAAGAGCAATGAGGGGTGGTTGAAAGATATTAAGTGTAATAACGGAGTTAAACAAGGTTTCCCCCTCTCCCCTTCCCTATTTGGAATTTGCATCGACAAGCTAGAAGGTTGTTTATAGGAAGCAGGTTGTGCTGACACGATCTTAGCTGGAATAGTCATCATCCTTCTTCTCTATGTTGACGATATTGTTCTTCTGGCAAGGTGCCCATCTGATCTTGATAAGAAACTAAGACTTCTTAAGGATTTATGCTCTACCATGGGTATAAATGTTAACACTCACAAAACAAAAGTTATGATTATCAAATCCAAGAAGGACACTTACGCTAATTTTGTGTATGATAATAGTGTTATCACTCTGCCATATTCCTAAGGCTGAAGAAGGAATCCCAAAAGAGGTAACCACAAACCAACCTTTTAACTTGGTATCTAGCCCTACCAAGTCGGAGAGGGCTCTCTCCACAAAAATCATAGCCAAGAGAGCTGGATGAAAAGGTTTTAGGCTAAGTATGAAATGCATAAGGGTTTGTTTTGTTTTGATTGGGTTGGGTAGATAGATGAGGATTAGGTCAAGGAGACTAGGTCAGGGCAAATGAGATGGAATTGCAGTCCATTCGATGGGGAAAGGTAGGTAGAAGCCTTAACACTTAAAGGTGATTTTTTGAGATGGTTTAAGACTGATGAGGAGCTAGGAAGAGCATAGGAGATGTATTCTTCCTAAACTGAAGAAAATGGACAAATTATGACAAATTTCCCAAAACAAAGCATGAAAAACATGTATTATGCCTATCAACTTGAAATTTATCATATAATAGACATGAGATGTTGATGAGCTTACAAAACATTCATACAAATGATCATAGATAAAAAACAATGCCAAACATTCATACCACATGAATCCCAAGGAAATAGCTGCAATTCTTCATTTATTTCCAGGCCAAACTGGTTCTTGATCAATACACTAGCATCCAAACGGATTCCAACTCTTACTAAGAGTGAAGAAAGGGAAGATATAGACATCAAAACAACATTCCCTCATCCTCAGGGGTCGAATACCTGAGTTGAGGATGAGATCCACAAAATTCTGAACTGAAAGCTGGAGTGTAGGGAGCTCTGAGTGACTCCTCCCTAATTACATTGAAACTGATTCATTTGACTTTGATGATTACATTTACATAATTAATCTACCCCTAGGTCACTTATCCATATCATAATTACATTTACCATCCTTAATTACATGGGTGAAATCAGCATTTTCAAAGATAAAAGTCAAAATTTCAATGAAAATTTAAAAATATCAGCAAACTGTCAAACACGCCCTCTCTTTTCCAAGCATGCCCTCCATCTTGCAGGCTGCTTTTGAGTGCCTTCCCGGTGTCCAAATTAAGATCAAGATGGCTCGTTGGAAATCTTGTCCAGTATAATTTCCAAATATTCATTTATTTTTCATAATGGAGTTGATTTTCCCTATCAAAAAGTGATTCTCCCACAGCTGGTCAAACGCGTCATTTTTGTGCCAAGCGCGCAGCGCTAGTGCACCCTCCAAATTGCAGGCCACTTTTGGAGGCCTTCCCAGTGTCCAAATTGAGCTCATGATATCTCATTGGAAATATCTCTCTCTTGGCTACACAGTGGACCTATAAAGCACTGAAAGTGATTAAGTATAGCCGCTCAAAAATAAATTCTCCCAAGGCTAGTAAAAAAGTGCAGAATGAGGGTGTAAAAGATGAAGTGTGCTCTTGCAGGAAACTTTTGGGGGCCTTACTCAACTCCAAATTGAGCTCATGATAGCTCATTAGAAATCCAAATCTACCTAGTTATCATTTGACATATCAAGCAAGTCATTTGGACACTCCATCAGGGAGAAATATTGATTTTCCCAAGGTCACTCCAGAAGTGCAGAAAACCTCTTATAGAAATTGTATTTTTGACATTTCTCAAAAACCATGACACCTGTGTAGAAGCTGAAGGAGGATTTTGTTCCTTGGCCTATGATGGATAACAAACTCTCTCACTTTTGTCAAATTCATCTCTGTTTGGTCATAAACACAGTTTGAAGAAAAATTGGCCCTATGTGTAGCAAATGATTTGTCCCATGGAATGACTTCTTGAAAAATGACGGAGACATGATGTTTATGAATTGGAATGGCCTCATACTTTGTTGAAATTACCTCCCTTATGCCCCCTGTTCTCAAATGTCTTTGATTCCATAGAAAACCCTAGCGCAGTGGGAGAGGAAATTAGGGTTTGGTGTAGGCAAAAAAGGGGATTTAGGACTACCTTGTAGAGGGAGGGGAGTGAAGGGGTTAGGGGATGTCCAAATTCTTGGGGAAATTTTTGGGGATAGGGATAGATGTTAGAGAGTGTAGGGAAGTGGAATTTCTAGAAATGAGTGAGGGGAAGGGATCCAAAAGGGAAAAACACGGCCTTAACCTAGGAAGGTGTCAAAAGTGTAGCAATAGGCTAGGGTTTGTGGGAAATGAGAGGAATGGGGTTGGGAAAATGTTAGGGGAGGTATATGGGGATATAGATTTATGAGTTAAGGGATGTGACAGGGAGTAGGGATGTAGAGGGGTTTGGGATAGGAAATTAATTACAGGTGTAGGGAATTGGTAGCCTAGGCAAAATACTGCACCTAAGGCTTAGGGTTTTAAGGAAATGAAAGCTTAGGGAAAGGGTATTTTAATGTAGGGATTTGGGAAAGGGTATATTGCAATGTGGGAAGGGTTATGAAGGTTTAGGGACTGAAATTGAACTGTAATTAGGTATTATAACTATAGGGTTTTGAATTTGAAGAAAGACACCAAACTGATCTTAACAAACTTCACACATCCAAAATGATTTGATGAAGAAGATGAATGAAGCAATGGTCACTTACTTGCTTGTTTAGAGGTGTGAAGAACCATTGTTGAAGTCTGGAGGGTGATCTTGTGAAGTTTAGAGGCCCTCCTGAGAATTTTTGAAGAAGATGGGAAAACGCGCAGCGCCACAAGCAGGTGCGCCCTCTCTTTGACATGCACGCAACGCACAATGTTGGCACGCAGTGGCACAAGCAAACGCGCAATGCCTCCCCTATTTTTCTGATTTCGCCCAAAAATTTGAAAACCCTACTTTGCTTTGAGGATGTTTGATGGTAGTAAGAGACAAATGAGGTCTCTTTTGATGTCATGAAGGCTCTTATACTTGAGTGAAATTGATATTTTGATTTAAAACCCACTTTCTAATGTTTCACTTTCACCTTTGAGAATTTTGGAAAATACCCTTTACACTTTGACTTTTTCTTCTTTGCAGGTTGATGATGTTGGAGTAGGCACTCTTTACATTGATTTTGTTTGGTTTTCAGTTTGGCATTTGGAGTTGAATTGGCAACTTCAGAATAATAATTATTACATATATTGAGCCTAAAATTACATTAAAATAAAAATAAATTACATATGTTTTTGAATGAAATTACATTGCAGAATAAAAATCATAACTTGAAAGCAGAATTATGACTTTGGAAATATTCCTTGGAGATCATCTTACATGTTGGCAAATATTCTTCAGATGATAAAGGAATATTATTCAATCACTCTCATTATTTTGTTGACCTTATGCAAATGAAATAGTGTTTTATTGAACTTTGGAAAATGAAACCTAATGACCTTATGGGACCTTGAATGACCAGACTCCATGGTGAATTTAACTGACATAATGACATGATGAAATGGACTTTCATGATTGAAATATGCTCAACAAGACATGAAGGTGGGCCAGCAAGTATAAATTTTGAGGAGGAGTGATATTTTATGACTAGGGCTACCATCAGTGAGTGAATTTTTTACGTGACCTAATGGAATGATTAAAAATTTCTGAGTGGGACTCCTAAAATTATATGAAAAGAGTATTTTTTATCACTGATGTTAGTATGCAAATACGGACACTAACAAATAGCAACTTGGAGGAAGTGTCTTCTTACAAGTACCTAGGAATTGATATTCATCACAAGCTCAGCTGGAATTATAGCATTGAGAAAAGGATTAATGGAGGGTGGAAAGCTTATTTTGGTCTTGAAAATAATTGTAAAGCATAAAACCTTGTGATGCGGGGTAAAAATAAGCTCCTCTTTGAAACTTTAGTCACTCCTGTTATCTTGTACGGATGTGAGGTTTGGAGTTGCAACATCTCTAGAGAACCTTGGAGAAAGATTGAGCGAATCCAGAATCGTTTTATAACGTATAACCTCAAAATTAAAAATAATACACCCTATCTTATTCTCCTTATATAAGTGGGTCTTTCCCCTATCGAGAGCCTAGGTATGACTAGGCTCCTATTGTACAAGCACAAAATCAATAACATGGGAGACCTTAGACTTCCTAAGCTAGATTTAAATTTCAGCGAAAACCACCTAAGGCTCAAACGAGGTTGGTATAAAGATACCAGGGCCTCGTTCAACCATTGGGAGATCGACAAAAATGTTGCATTGCAAAATATTCATAAAATTAAAAATATTGTTACTTCTAAGTTAAAAGAGAAAATGTGGTGTGAGAAGGATTTAGAGGCTAAAAGAAAATTATGTTTTAAGGAGGTCATCAACCATACTCTAGAGGATCAAAAGTATCTCTATGTTCTAACTAGCTCAAAGAAAGAAAAAAATATGGCCAAGATAAGAACGAACTCTTATGAGGTCTATAGTGAAACAGGTCGTTGGGCAGTTCCTAAAACACCATGGGTTGAAAGGATCTGCCATCTTTGTGAGAATATGAACATCGAGGATGAAAATCACTTCCTCTTAGAGTGCCCTGTGTACACCCACATTAGATCTCAGTTTCATAATCTTTGTTGCAATACCGACCTTCGTAGCCTTTTAACATGTCAAAATTATAGTGAGCTTGGGACGCTTCTCTCCAAGATCCTTGAGCATAGGAGTACAATTTTAAAACAAACTAAATAGTTCGTTTCTTTAGGTCCGATAGACCAAAGTTGGTCTCAGTGGATGTTAACCACCACCACTACCACCACCACCATCATCATCATGTAAGAAACTTTTGTCGACGCGTTTCGAACCAGCCAGTGTGGTTCATCATCAGGACAAGATGAGAAATCTAATCAAGAAACCTGTTTAAATAGATAGGGACAGCTCCAACCAGCCATTGAAAAAAATGGCTAGTTTGACTGGAATGAGAAATTTTTTTAATTTAAAAAAAAAAAAAAAGAATTTAAATTAAAAAAAATTCTCATTCCAGTCAAACTAGTCGTTTTTTCAACGGCTAGTTGGAGCTGTCCCTATCTATTTAAACAGGTTTCTTGATCAGATTTCTCATCTTGTCCTGATGATGAAACTCGTCGACAAAAGTTTCTTACATATGATTTTCACCGAAAATTCTTATACACAATTTATGAATCACAGAAGCCAAATTTCTAATATTATTATTATTACTATTCTATTTTATATTATTTTTTAAATATGATCTAACCCTTTATTATATTTAAATGATTATAAAAATATATAAAAACAGTAATTATTAATTAACCTTAGTTGCAACATAATGATATTTAATAAAAACTATATCTTCGTGTGTCAAACTAACTGTTATATATATATATATATATATATATATATATATATATATATATATATATATAATTTTGGTCCTTCTCAAATCTGTGCTCCAAAGCATCCCAGTGTACTGGGCCACCATTGCTTCAATCCCAAAAGGAATCCTGCACAAAATAAGGAAGAAATGCTTCTCTTTCCTCTGGACAGCTAGCAAGAAAGACGAAGGCATTCCGTTGGTAAAATGGACTTCTTTGGCCAGGCCCAAAGAGTTTGGAGGTTGGGGTATCAAAAACCTCCCCATGTTTTGTCAATCCATCATTGCTAAATCTCTTTGGAGGCTAACGGAAAACTTGGACTCTCTTTGGAATCGTGTTATCGACGCAAAATAATTCCCAGGTCAATCCATCATTACATAGTTCCGAAATGCAACAAAATCCTTCAAGAACCCTCCATCGGTTGGAAAGCAATGGTTTCTGCTTTTCCCTTCATCGGCCAGTGGACTGCATGGATGATTGGAAACGGAAATTTAGTTCACATTGGGATTGACCCATGGGTTGGGGCGGGTGAAAAATATAAACTCTCTTCATGCTTAAGAACTATCCTTTCTGAAAATTGTGTTTTTTCTATCGCAGAAGCCGTCGTTTCAATGCGTCATGCTTGGGGAACCTCTGGGTGGAAAAGCGCTCCTTCTCTTGGCTTGCTTCCCCCTCTGGTAGATGAATGGTCCTCATTCATCTCTCTGCTTGTATCCAAATTTATACATTTAAACCAGGACATCGAAGATTCGTTGGCATGGTCCAAAAATGCCTTGAATGGCATATACACAACAAAGCTTGGTTATAAAGAAAAAATGGCAGATTCTTTCACTGCAGATGCTCTATTCTGGTTCCCCCCCCCCCCCCCCCCCCCTTTGGAAATCCCTCAGCCATTTAAAAGCCAAATTAGTCTTGTGGCTTGCTCTAAAAAATCGCTTGCTGTCTTGGGACAACTTACAGCACAAGGGATGGGAGGGTCCCAATCGGTGTAGCCTTTGTGGTCAAACAACTGAATCTATCTCTCACATATTCTTCTCCTGCTCTTATGCAGATTCAGTCTGGATCAAATCAAAGTCCAAAATCGCTGCCCCTCATATGTCTCTGGTCGACTCTTTGGAAGCAAGGATAATACAATGGTGGAAGGAGCCTGGGATAAAATCTTTCTCATCATTTCCTGATTTTTTCTCTTACGACATTTGGTGGGCTCGGAATTTGGCAATTTTCAGTGACAAACTTATCCCTGAAGAGATAACTTCCACTCTCATTGTGCAGTGGGCTTATGAACACAAGTGCTTATCAAAAATCCCCAAATCGCGAACAATAGTACCTCCAGATATTGATCCAAATCACGCATGGGCTTTTTTTGACGGAGCATGTCAAGGCTCCCCTCCTCTGACAGGGGCAAGGGCCGTTCTCCATGTTTCGTCTTCTTCTAAGTTCCATATTATTTTCGCTCCTGGCCATGGTTCCAATAGCAAGGCAGAGCTTGCAGCTCTTTGGGTTGTTCTTCATGTGGCATGATCAAAAAATATTTCTTCATTACAATGCTTTGGAGACTCCAAAATGGTTACAGATTGGGCCTCTCACAGATCTCACATTCTCGCCCCTCATCTTCAGGGCCTTCTAAGAGCCATTTGGTGTTTAGCTCATGAATTTCTTCTCCTCTCTTATAACCATGTGTATCGGGAATTAAATACCAAAGCTGATGACCTTTCAAAATCAACTCTCACCCTCCCGCCTCGGCACTCTGAAAAGCTTGGGTACTTCTGCAAATGTAGAATAAATCCATATGTTTTAATCAAGTCATCAGATGCTTCAGGTTCGACTGTTAGTCCTTATACCATCTACATATGCGCATACAGTTTTGAAGGAAGCCAACAACATTCGAGCCCTCCGCAAACTTGTCGGCCCGAACAAACAGATTATGATTATGGAATTTTTCTCAGAAGTCTATAACTAACTAGATCCTCGAGAGGAATCAGGTTTTTGTAATCAAGTGTAAATCTGTATAGGTGACAACAAACTCAACAAAGAGTGAATTCAGCTCAAGGAGCAATGTAATAACCTATTCATGGGCCAGTCTGTTATTTATCATAAATAAAAGATTTTTTTCTAATTTTGAGAAAACATACATATATATATATATATATATATATATATATATATATATATATATATATATATATATATATATATATATATATATATATATATATAATTTATTTAGTATAAGATTTTTCTTTCTGTCAATAATTTTGTGTCTAATGTAATGACAACCGAAAGATATCTAATAAATTACTATGGATCACAAAAGCTTGAATTTTGACTTATTTATTTATTTGTTTTTATTTTTATTTATTTATTTATTTATTATTTTATTTATCCTTTAAAAAAACACATAGAGTTTGGGTTTTCACATCTTTATATGAGTTGTAATTTATATTACTCGCGAGTGAATATATTATAACATTATCTAATAAATTAATAAATAATTCTGTTAGAAATTTAATAATAATAAAATTAGAATAATTTTGTTATTAGTTAGTTTTTATTTCTCTCATGTTATGTTATTATATGTTTTTAGTAATTTTATTTTTAATTTATCTATCTTTTATATTTTATATTTACAAATATTACTTATTTTATTGTTATTTATTGTTTTTCTAAAAGTTCAAATTTAACTATCATTACAAACTAATAAATCATTTTACCACTCCACTCCAATGCAAGCTAATTGTTTCTATGAGTGGAGCAAAATTGCTTCTAGATAAAAATATGTAGATGAGAGATATCTAAAGCCACTCAAAAATGTTAAAAAGGGGCATACAAATCTCTGAAGAGGACTCCACCTATTAGATTTTAACGACTGATGAGCAGAATTAGACTGCTACTAGGATTGAAGAAGGCATTTTCGGTATCCAGAAAGATGTCATTGTAAGTTCCTTCGGTACAGTCCAGTCTCAGAGCAAGAGGAATGGTAATGACAACAATGGAGGTGGAATTGGAGTAGAGTGATGCTCTTCCAGAGGTGGAAAGAGAGACACTCTTCCAGGTAAACAATATAATTTTGTTAATAATTTTCTCGTTGAGTTCATTTTGGTGCTAGTTTTGAACTTCTAGGTTCTGAGTTTTGTAAATATGGGAACCATGATAATATAAAAGTCATTTTAGAAGAAAAAAATAAATTCAAGTCAAATGAGTAGCACATCTCACTCGTGGTGACTTCAATTACATAATCTTTTTTTGGAATAGGAGTTATCTTCTAAAGTAGACAATATTGAATTCACCAACCAAATTTTAAGATGTGCCTGTGAAATCCCAAGCACATCGTTTGTGATCTCGGACTTGGGCTTGTAAATAAAACTATCAATCCTTGGATGTTTCAAATCACCATCCAAGTCCCCATAATTTTCCATTTTGGGGTAAAAGCAACACCAATGGCATTGATCTTGGCCAAAGATTTGATCGATTATAGGAACATCCAATCCATCAGATTGATTAAAAGAAGGCGGCACAAAAGCGACATTACTCCATAATTAATCTATAAGAATTAAAATGTTTCCTTACACTCTAGCTTAAGCTCCATCAAATCTTTGAATCGTTCTTCATTGTGCTAAATCTTTGTGTTCCCTCTTTTATGATATCATAGTATAGTATAATCATAATAAAAGAATAAAAATACTTATATATTAATATTATTATTATTATTATTATTATTATCCAATTTTAACGTCATAACCAAGCATCTATATGTTCCCTCTTTTACAATATCACAATATAGTATAATCATAATAAAATAACAATTACTATTATTATTATTATCCAATTTTAAGATCACAACCAAGCCATACGCCAAATTGGTGTATGAGACCCCCTTGTTTGTGGGACAAGGGACCCACCTCCACATAACGATTTGACTGCCAAGTCTACGAAGGCATACATACTTTACCCCCTCTTGTTTTGAACCTGTAACCTCTTAGGAGGAAACACATGCTCTTAACCATTAGGCCCACTCAAGTTGTATAATATATATTAAAATTTATAGGAAGGTTGTTTAGAGGAAGCAGACTGTGTTGGCACGATCTTAGCTGGAATAGTCATCATCTTTCTTCTCTATGCTGACGATATTGTTCTTCTGGCTAGGTGCCCATCTGATCTTGATAAGCAACTAAGGCTTCTTAAGGATTTCTGCTCTACCATGGGTATGACTGTTAACACTGACAAAACAAAAGTTATGATTATCAAATCTAAGAAGGACACTTACGCTAATTTTGTGTATTACAATAGCAACTTGGAGGAAGTGTCTTCTTACAAGTACCTAGGAATTGATATTCATTACAAGCTCAATTGGAACTATAGCATTGAGAAAATGATTAATGGAGGGTGGAAAGCTTATTTTGGTCTTGAAAATAATTGTAAAGCAACAAACCTTGTGATTTGGGATAAAAAGAAACTCCTCTTTGAAACTTTAGACACTCCTGTTATCTTATATGGATGTGAGGTTTGGGGTTGCAGCATCTCTTGAGAATCTTGGAGAAAGATTGAGCAAATCCAGAAGCGTTTTATAACGTATAACCTCAAAATTAAAAAAAATACACCTTATCCTATTCTCCTTATAGAAGTGGGTATTTCCGCTATCGAGAGCCTAGCTATGACTAGGCTCCTGTTGTACAAGCACAAAATCAATAACATGGGAGACCTTAGACTTCCTAAGCTAGCTTTAAATTCCAGCCAAAACCACCTAAGGCTCAAACAAGGTTGGTACAAAGATACTAGGGCCTGGTTCAACCATTGGGAGATCGACGAAAATGTTGCATTGCAAAATATTAATAACATTACAAATATTGTTACTAAATTTAAAGAGAAAATGTGGTGTGAGAAAGATTTAGAGGCTAAAAGAAAATTAAGATATTACAAGGAGGTCATCAACCCTACTCTAGAAGATCAAAAGTATCTCTCTATTTTAACTAGCTCAAAGAAAAAAATTAATATAGCTAATATAAGAACAAACTCTCATGAGCTCCATAGTGAGACAGGTCGGTGGGCAGTTCCTAAAACACCATGGGTGGAAAGGATCTGCCATCTCGGTGAGAATATGAACATTGAGGATGAAAATCACTTCCTCTTAAAGTGCCCTGCGTACACCCACATTAGATCTCAGTTTCATAATCGTTGTTGCAATACGACCTTCCTAGCCCTTTAACATGTCAAAACTACAGTGAGCTCGAGACGCTTCTCTCCAAGCTCTTTGAGCATAGAAGTACAATTTTAAAACAACTAAATAATTTGTTTCTTTAGGTCTGATAGACCAAAGTTTGGTCTCGATGGACATTAACCATCATCATCATCATCATATATATATTATTCTAATATTTTTATAGATTTATTTTTTAAAACCCAAAAAAAAACTTTATTTTATAGTAAATTAAATTAGAAACCAATGAAAAATCAAAATATCTCAAGATTTAGAGATTATAATCTTTCTTTTTTCATTTAGGATGTGATTTAGAAAAATTTAAAAGGCACTTCCCAACAAATTCCATGACCATTGCAATGCCACATGTCAAAAATACTTATATATTAATAATATATATTAAAATTTTGTATAATAAATATTAAATTTTTTATTATAAATTGATTTTAAAACATTTAAATATAAAAAAATATAAATTATTATTCTAATATTTTTATAGATTCATTTTTCAAAACTCCATAAAACTTAATTTTATGATAAATTAACTTAAAAACCAATAAAAAATCAAAATATCTCAAAATTTAGAGATTATATATATATATATATATATATATATATATATATATATATATATATATATATATATATATATATATATATATATAATGATGGGAATTAGACAATTTTAAAAGACTAACACATTTCCCAACTAATTCCACGAAGTCAATTTTTATTTGGAGGGAGGAGGACGAAAATACACATATCTTATAATAACTAAATAAAGTCTCGGGGGGTAGGGGCAACTCAATTGATAATCCGATATATGTGAAATTGTTAATACGCGAAAGACTCGCGTTCAAATCCCCCTTGTTGCGACATGGGCTACGAGGAGGAGGACAGATCGTAGCCCCCCAGAGGTTTACTGGTAGTTACGTGTCACTCGGGCTACTGGGTTTCTTTGGGTCACAAATAATAATAATTAAATAAATAAGTGGATAAATTTTGACGGTTAGGAATTAGCCATTGCATCTCTACTATTTATTAGATCTCTCGTTGATGCTATCCATGTATGTCGTGATGATGAACCATAGTAAGTGGTTTGAAACACGTTGACGAAATTTTTTGATATGTGATTTCTCCGCATAAGTATTTTTATAAATCATGACTCACAGTATTACAAAAAATTAATAATTATAATTATTAATTAAAACATTTTGACTAGGTCCAATAACATAAAATCAAAATTAAAGATAAAATAAAATTAATATTTATAATTATCAATTATTAATAATTAAACCAACCTAGATCCATCTTAACTTTGGATCTACCAAGTGCAAGGATCAAATCTCTTGAGGTGCAAACTTCTTTTAGAGTGAAAAGAGATTTAATCCCTCTCCAAACTTGGTAGATCTAGAATTAAGATGGATCTAGGCTAATATATGTTTTTTGAAATTTTTAGAATTTTAGAAACTTTTATTAAGCAATATACTAATAATTGAAATAGATTAATCATAAACATTAATAAACCCTCTTATCCCTTTTTAAAATTCCATGACAACTTTTTATATATGTTTTATTGCGTAGCTATAGTTTTTCAATATTAAATCTCCCAATCCTTATTAAAAAAACACACATTCTTATTATGTGTCAATTCGTAATTACTATTATATATTAATTCATTAGTGTTCAAACATACCAATACAAATATAATAATTTAAAAACACAATCATATTTATTTCAATTTATTGAAAATACTATAAATATAATACAAAAGTCATTTAACTACTATCTAATTTTTTTAATTAAAAAAATTTATTGTTCTGGAATGTCTTCAAAACCATAGTACAATGTTGTTTCTTCTTATTATGTAGGGGGGTTCTCACTATCTCAAAGCATGATAATTACCCAACTATCCTCCTCAAAGAAATCCAAAAAACAAAACTAGACATTCTAGTTATAACCATTCAATACAAAGCATAAGGAAAGACTGTATATGCGTTAGACCATTAAGAGTCAAAGGAAGAAATATGAGCTTAGTCCTTTGCACTCAAATCGAGAGGAGCAAGAGTATCAGAGTCACATTAAAGATGCCCTTCTATAAGTGTCAACCTTGCATTGATCCTATCCATGAAAAAACATTGATTTCTCAACATTTTTTTAATAACCTCTAGTGAAGCAAACACGTTGTATCTCTCCACTTGCTTATCCTTGAACGCAATGCCAATCAAGGTATTCATCTGCTATTTTAGTGCAATTGAGTTGAGGTACTGCTTTCTTTGTCCCCTAGTATGACTGGGGTTAGGAATTGAATAGGAAATCTCCTCTAATATCTCAGAGTCAGAATAAGCTTGTCTCTTAGCACCCACCATGGTATCCAAATTCCTAATTTCTCGTTGAGTCTTAGGAGGAATAACATTGAAATAAGCATTGGTTGAGTCCTGGGCAAATATAGGGGCTCAACGAGCTGTTGTTGCCGCCACCCCTCCTACTACGCATGCTTGCTTAGGAGCCATGGTGCGCGAGAGGGGCTTAATCCTCAATTTTCCACACGAATGCCCACAACCAATAGTCTCATGAGAGTACCAACCTGGAACATGAGCACTTATAATACATTGACTAACAATAAAACAAATAATGACTCTAAACGATTGACACCAACTTAGGCCAAGGGATAGACCACACCTACCAGGCACATAGAGGCAGTAGTCACCTCCACCCTTAAAACTCGCCATTCTCTGAGCGTTAATATAGATACACCGATAGGGCCAAATAAGAGACATGCCACATTTATACCCCTCTTTTTAAAACCGGGTAATCAAAGCTTCACGTACTCACATGAACAAACCAACCATAAATTTCAAAAATGGTCAACTAGGCAATAACACTAAACCCTCAAACCATGAATAACTAGAACATGGACCAATTTATGCCATATCAACCCCAGATCCCAACACAATAGATTTAACCAATAAGCTAACCAAACTAGGACTCACATTACCAAGTAGAGTGATAGACTAATGAAGAAAATCCACAAAGAACAAAACCTGAGCAACCAAACTAGAATTGACAGGGAGGGGCGACGAATGACTTATGTTAGCATTTGTTAGCTTATTATGCAAATTCCAACTTCCTCGACATGCCTTCACCACTCATCGAACCCTGAAATAAACACAACGTCCTCAACACATGAGCCAAACTTAGACACCAACAGCATGAAGGTCGACTCCTCAACCTCGCTCCAGATCCATCCTCCCATAGTCACTTCTAGATTCTTGTCTCTCCTCACAACCCTCCGCGTCAATTTAATGGCCATCTGTTTCACTATATGCAAATGCATGTTGAGGGCGAGCCACGCCCCTACCCTTTAATGTCCATCACTTCGACAAGGTGGCGGGCTTACCCCATGAGACCTCATTTTGATTAAAAATTTATAAATATAGTGACAATTTATTTAAATATTATTAAATTTACAACAAAAATTATTCATATCTCTATATTAATTATAATTTAAAAATAATAATAATAATAATTCAAAACATCTTATCATAATTTAAAAAATTATATATATACTATAAAAATAAAAATAAAAATAATTCAATTACTTGCTATAAATATAATATATACATGTTCAACATATAAATTTATAAAAGATAAAACATATATTTTAATATTTCAAGTAGTTGATTTACCCTCCAAAGGTTAGCTCAAGTGGTTTAGAGCCATATTTAAAGTTCTTTGATATTGTTGCTAGTTGTCACCCTCTTTGATTCCTTTAGAGTGGGGCCTCGTAATCAGGGTGGACAATTTACCCAATTTACCATCAACAAAATGTGGGGAAATGCTCCAGATTTTTGCAATGTTTGTATTCTAAATTACAAAAGATAAAAATAGTTTATTATCTCAATAATATCGATAATTTAAATTCACAATTTTTTTTTTTTAAGAAATGAAAATGGTTATAGAGTCGGCCCCGCCCCTTCCAGTTAATTAATATGATGATTCTGCGGAGGTACTTCGCCACCCTCCACATTCACGAGGCACATGAAGCAGTGGCCTTATGCATGTTTCTACTTAATGCAATTCATGAAGGTGGCAATAACAATATTGAGGGCAAAGTTCCATATTTTCATGTCGGTAAGGTTGGTAAGTTTTTTGTTTGCAATCCCTGCTTGAATTTGTTTTGGTCTGAGGAGCTACGCGGATTGGGGGAGGTGTCCTTCGCGGTCCTTCACCAAGCATCCACTCATCCTCAGTCACTTCAGGCCACCACATACGAGTATGTTTTCAGTCTTAAACTTTATCACTCTGCGGCCATGGCTAATTATTTAGTTTTGATGGTCTCTGCAAAGAATGGATATATTATTCACTAGAGGGTTTGGAAGGTGTTCTACTGGAAATATTACATGGAATTTGTAGATTGGTATGAGGGTTTATCTATCTTCTTTATTCACATGTTTATATATTTTGGAATTCCCTTGTCATGTATTGCCATTTTTTGGGTAGGGCCTTTGTTTGGTACCCGACCTTCCTCTTGCCCTTGCCCCTGGTGTCGTGGAGTTGGTTTCTTGCTGAATGTTGGTAGAGTAGGTTCTGAGATATATGGGCTTCGATATGGGAGCGGCTCGACTCATTCTTATGGCCTCAACATCCCCACACAAAGAGGGAACCTTGTTTTTTGGTTTAGGGTTTATCTTTATTTTTAGTTGGAAGTCTGCAACATTGGGCATAATTGGGTTATGAACAAGATGAGGCTCTCACATATGGCTAATGTGGCAAGGTCCCTGGTCTGGTGTGACCCATCCTCCAGTTGGCTAACAGGGTCCAAGTCTATAGTTTTGATTTCTTTCAACTATTGTCGAACCATGGATCGCACCGTTGCAGGGAAGGACAAGGCCACTCGAGGCTCTCGTGGTCGTGGAAAACAATCTCGAGGCTATCCTAAGCCTTGTCACCATAACGAATCTGAGGGTAAACCCCGTGGAAGCAAATTTGTCTCTCGTATTATTAATGAGGTTGCCTATGCATACCATGAGGCCAAGTCTGCCCAGGTCTGTTCATCTGTATATGAAAGATTGAAAGTTTATGGTAAAATTTGCAAGTGAGATTATTAGGGTTTTTAGTCAATTATATCAAATTCATTAACACATTAACATGCTTTAAAACTCATTTTTACAAAAAATAAAGAAGACATCTATACCATAACAATACACACAAGACAAAAAATGTTGAAGGAGTTCACCCCTCCTAGGCTACATCTCCTGGTCTAGCTTCCAATGTTGGGCCTCTTTCATTATGCTCAAAAATATGTGTTTACATCAAGTTACAATGCTCATCATGCTAAAAAAATGTCTCCAATGGCTCCAGAACAATCACAAACCCCTAGTTGGGCTCTTTCTGCACTCAAAAAGGTCAAAAACTGACTGAGTTATGCTCCAATGAAGTTTTCTGCTAATTGTCCTACAATTCGCACTTTCCTGCAATTTGTTCTACAATTTCTCGTGGCCACGTGGAGCGACAATTTCGCCCCACGCCAACGAGATTCCCACCGCACTAGGTGCAAATTGTCGCTTCATTAATTTTCCTCGGTCGACCTTTAACCCGCCAAAAATGCACCAAAGTGGTTGCGTTAACACCGTCAGATTCAGAGTGGTTTGAAAAATCGTGCCATTCTGTTTATTTGACCCGACTCTTGACTGTGGGTTAACCTATGGTTCTTCTTCGTGGGTTGGGTTGCGGGAACCCTACCCTAGGCAGGTTTTTCTCCCCATCCACAGACCCTAACTATGTCATCATCATTGCGAAACCGTTGGCATGTGTTATCACCGTAGCATTTTAACCATCGGTTCCAACCAACATGCGGTCCAAACTTTGGATATATTATAGCATATGGTTTGCAATGGTGTATTAAAATTGCCCGTCAGTTTATATATGTGTGTGTGTGTGTGGTGTTAAACTTTTGTATATGTCGTATAATAAACTTTGGGGTCGGGGTTAACCCCTAACCCTGGTTGGTGGATCAGGGTCTAGGGTTAACCGCGATCCCCACCTCCGAACTTACGAACAACAAAGTTTAAATATAAACTTTGAACCATGTAATTAAGAAACAATATAGCGAAGATGGTGGAAGGTTTTTTTGGCATGTATGAGGCCTGGTGTTCGATTCCCGCGAGGCTGCTCGACCTCCATAAAAAAAAAAAAAATTGCACTAATGAGTGGAGGCCACGTGACAACCACTGATTGGCCCACGTGTCACTCCCTCATTGGGCCACCACACACAAAAAAACAAAACAAAACAAAACAAAACAAACAAACAAACAAACAAAAAAACAAAAACAAAACAAAACAAAACAAAACAAACAAACAAACAAACAAACAAACAAACAAAACAAAAAAAAAAACAAAAAAAAACAAAAAACAAAAAACATTAACTAATAAAATCAAACCAAATTCAAGCCAATCACATCGTGAAAATTGGAAATCATTCATAGGCCCACCAAAATACACATTCAACCCAATCAAATGCCCAGTCAGCGTATGGACTGTTGACTAGGTGTACCTCCACCCAAATTCCAAAAAAATTTATTCTTTCCCAAATCGATCAAAACGCGATATCCGGAGCATCTAATGTCAAATTTTTGTGAAACAAGTTGCATTGGATTCAAGGTGACGAGACATATGCTTTGGCACTGGTTTCGAGCCAATCCAAGCACTTTGAATTTTGAGCATTAAAATGATCCACTGGATAATTCCTCCCCACTGGAAGCTTTTAGACCTCCAAAAGCTATTTATCAGTTAACAAATAGATGAGGGTATAGCTCCCTCACCCTTCCAGTCTCAATCCACTGAACTTTTCTTGAATTGATCACTTTGATATTTTCATGAAAATAAATCATTTTCCTTGATTTTGGAGTCCTTGTCTTGTTGTCACAGATGACATCTTGTTGCAACTTCCCATAATATGCAGAACAACAAACTACATTTGAAGGAATATGCATATTCCCTCCTTGATCTTCAATACAAGGAAACTTAAACAATCTCAAATTCTTCTCACCTTGAACATTGTCAACATGACGATGCTTAACATGTCTAACCTTGCACTTGCCTCGACTCTTGACCAAATGTGATCACCATTGCCATGCACCATACCTTTTCAAACCCAAAAAATTACAAAACCCACAAGAAGAAGTTTTGGAACCAACGTCATCTTTTTCAAATTTATTTTTCAATTGCTCTTTGACCCCTACATTCTTTAACACTGGCATCTTGTTCACACCACTGTTCAACAATGATGCATCTTGCTACAAGTTCACTTCATATTGTTTACCTCTTTTAGGAGGCAACATGTTAGAATCCTGAAACATATTATCACTTGAATTAGCAACATTTATGAAATTGGATTTCAAATTTGAATCATATCCTTGAAAGGCATCGTTCAAAAATCCTTATGCTTGAACATTAACAATGAAATTTTTTTACTAGCATTAACAATTCTCTTCATTTGTCAAGTATTCATAAGAGACAAAATCATTTTCTTACTATGCGACCTAACAATGTACTCAATCCCATTCTTGAATAAGTGATACTTATTCTCATGGTGATGGATTATGACTGTCCTATCATAAAGATATGGGCTTCCCAAAACTATACCACATATATCAAGCGAAACTACATCAAGTTCAACTTCATCAAGAAAGTTTGCAGTGATTAAAAATCTAAATATGCACTTCATTTTCACCTACAATTTTGCATTCTCACATACCCAACCTAAAGGATAAGGTTTAGGATGAGGAATGGTCTCTAAATTTAACTTCTTGACAATGTCTTCGGAGATAATATTTGCTTGTGAACCACTATCAAATAGTGTGTCAATCTTGGTATGCTTTGAAATAACTCTAATATGGAAAAACTTAATTCTTGTTTTTTCATCTTGAGTATCATTGAGACAACTTGAAGAACTAGTACTTGCAATGTCCTTACCTTTCAAACCCATGGTTGTGATCTTTGTTTCATCTCTGGAATGAGAACCTAAATCATGTTGTTTAGTTGTAGTTGTCTTCTCCTTCTCCTTGTTCTTAAACTTTTTGGGTCTCATCTCTAGATGAAGTTTCCAACATTGATCTTCATCACAGCCATCCTTGGAACAATGTTTGCATGTAAGTTTTTCTTTCTCCATATTGATGGAAGCATTCTTCTTTCCTTTTCCCTTGAACTTACCCTTTCCTTTTTCTCCAAACTCAAAGGTGTTCACTTATTTCATCATAAACATGTTTCCCTCTTGCCTCTAGATGTGTCACATGTACACAAACTTCATCTAAACCTATAGGGTTAAACGTGATAATAATGTGTCTCAAATAACTATGAAAACCTCCATTATATTTCAGCAAAGTACCTTGAGATGAAAAATCTACACCCAATATCAATGCTCTCCTTCTAAACTCTTGGGTGTAACTTTGCACACTTTTACCCTTTCCCTGCCTAAAGTTTTGCCAATCCATTATAGCTTTATGCATGTATGATAATGGATAAAAGTGTCTTCTTAATGCAGCAACAAAATCATTCCAAGAGTATAAGACCTTACCATGTTTCTTCGTGTCCTCTTGAGTTTTGGCTTCCCACCAAATAAGTGATGCACCTTCCAACCTTAATGAAGCAAGTTGAATCTTAGTCTCATCATACTTTATCCTTTGTATCCTTCAATACACTTCAAGCTGACGAACCTAATTACCTAATCTCTCAACATTCACCTCTCCATCATATAAAGGAAAATCAAACTTTATGTAAGTTTCAAGAACGAAGTTTTACCATGTCCCTTTGGAGAATGTGGAGGTGTTTGTGAAGGGTTTGAGGTAGAAGATGATGGTGAGGATAGAGGTGAATAGAATGGTGGAGTCAAAGGTGGTTTATCACTATTCCCTCCATTCCCTTTTTTAGGCTTGTCCCCATCTCCTCCATCTCCTCTTGGAGGCTTATATCCCTTTGGAGGATTGGAGCTCTCACCTTGCAACCTTGTGTTTCTCTCTTCATAAAGAACTTTCACCATTTGGTTCATGTCAAAGAGTGCTTTTTTGAAAGCCTTCTCATCCTCTGACATATTTTTAGGTTCTCCTTCATGTGCCATGACTAATGAAGCCTCTGGTGCAACTTGAGGTGAAAATTGTGGTGGATATTGTGGCAAATGTGCTCTCCTTGTCCTTGACCTAACTCGAGGACTTGCAACCACAAGTTTTCCTTCTCCTCTTTTGAGATTCAACCTTGAAAGCATGATAAACACTTGTAACAAAATTAAACCCTCAAAGCAACAAAGAACCAAAGCTATGATACTAGTGTGACTTGAGGTGAAATTTTGTGGTGGATATTGTGGCAAATGTGCTCTCCTTGTCCTTGACTGAAGTTGAGGACTTGCAACCACAATATTTCCTTCTCCTTTTTTGACCTTCAACCTTGTAAGCATCAAAAACACTTGCAAAAAAATTAAATCCTCAAAGCAACAAAGAACCAAAGCTCTAATACCAAACTTGATCTGTATATGAAAGCTTGAAAGTTTGTGGTCAAATTTGCAAGTGAAATGATTAGGGTTTTTAGTCAATTATGTCAAATTCATTAACACGTTAACATGCTTTAAAACTTAGTTTTGAAGAAAATAACGAAGACATAAATACCATAACATTACACATAAGACAACAAATGATGAAGGAGTTCACCCCTTCTGGGCTACATCTCCTGGTCCAACTTCCAATGTTGGGTCTCTTTCATTATGCTAAAAAATATGTGTTTACATCAAATTATAATGCTCAGAATGCTAAAAAAAAATCTCCAATGGCTCAAGAACAGTAAAAAACCCCTAGTTGGGCTCTTTTTGCACTAAAAAAGGTTAAAAACTAATTGAGTTATGCTCCAATTAAGTTTTATGCGAATGGTCCTACAATTCACACTTCCCTGCAATCTGTTCTACAATTTCCACCTTTCGCGGCCACATGGAGCGACAAATTCACCCTGTACCCGTGAGATTCCTGTCGCACCGGGTACAAATTTTCGCTTCATTCATTTTCCTCGATCAACCTTTAACCCACCAAAAATGCGCCAAGTGGATGTGTTAACACCATTAGATTTAGAGAGGTTTGAAAAATTACGCCATTCAGTTTATTTGACCTGGCTCTTGACTGTGGGTTAACCTGTGGTTCTCTGTTGTGGGTTGGGTTGTGGGAACCCTGCCCTAGGCAGGTTCCGCTCCCCTCTACACACTCTAACCATGGAATCACCGTTGCAGGACTATTGGCATGTGTTACCACCGTAGCATTTTAACTGTCGGTTCCAACCAACCTGTGCTCCAAACTTTGGATATATTATAACATATGGTTTGCGATGGTGTATTACATTGGCCGCTAGTATATATATATATATATATATATATATATATATATATATATATATATATATATATATATATATATATGGTGTTAAACTTTGGTATATTCGGCATAATAAGCTTTGGGGCCAGGAAAAACTCCTGACCTTGGTTGGTGGACCGGGGTCTAGGGCTAACGCTAGTCCCCACCTCTTAATTTGCAAACAACAAAGTTTAAATATAAGCTTTGAACCATGTATATCAAGAACCAATATAGCAGAGACGGTGGAAGCTTTGTTTGGCATGTATGAGGTACGGTGTTCAATTCCCATGGGGCTGCTCGACCTCCATAAGAAAATTTGGCACTAATGAGTGGAGGCCACATGCCATCCATTGATTGGCCCACGTGGAACTCCCTCATTAGGCCACCACCAAAAACCATTAACCAATAAAATCAAACCAAAATTGAGTCAATTACATCGTGACAAGTGGCTGTCATTCATAGGCCCACCAAAATACACATTAAACCCAGTCAAATGCCCAGGCAGCATATGGACTGCTCACTAGGTGGACCTGCGCCCAATTTATTTATTTATTTTTGGTCCCCAAATCGATTAAAACGTGATATCGAGAGTATCTGATGTCTTATTTTTGTGAAACGAGTTGCGTTGGATTTAGGGCGACAATATCTATGCTTTGGCACTAGTTTCAGGCCAATCCGAGCACTTTGAATTTTGAGCGTTAAACTGATCCACTGGATCATCTTCCAAATGATATAAGCATGGGAATCCAAACTTAACCAACATTATGGATAATGATATTGAAGATTGGTAGTCTCTTGTGCCTCACCCTAGCCACTCTCGGGGAAGATCCTCTCAGTGCAAACAGACTGCCCACTGTGTACTGAATGATGAATAATATTCTAGTGAAAGCTTTGGAACACATCCCTTCTGGTTCAACCTCCTCTTCTCAAAGGTTCC
This sequence comes from Pinus albicaulis, assembly GCA_034641835.2. NCBI lineage: Eukaryota > Viridiplantae > Streptophyta > Pinopsida > Pinales > Pinaceae > Pinus > Pinus albicaulis. The sequence goes on from CM076583.1 coordinate 1,087,897,413, forward strand.
CGTATTACAGTAAGGATTTCCAACAAATCCATTTTCAGCTTCAAAGGCGCATTGAAAAGCATATCCCGTGTATACCACAAACTGAGCTTCAAGGATCAAGTGGGAAGGATCTTTCTCTTATTGACTCAACTGATGATGAATAGGTTGATGTTTCAAGTTTAGTTTTATTTTTTCGTGTATGCAATAGTATTAAACTCTCCATGTTTATGTTTATAGTTATCTATAATCTAGGAAGTTTAAGGACATATAGACTTATTTAGCTTGGATTGACATAATCATAATATTTTACTTCTGGATGGCTTATCATGCCATAAGGTGGCCAACAAACCTGGTTTCCCTGAGGGTAGGTTTAGGCCACCTAACCATTTTTTTTATGGATGTAACCTGCCCGTTACACATAGAAATGAAAAGAAAAAACCACTTTGCTTTCATCCAATTTTTTAAATAATGAATGTAAAAAAGCTAGGAAAGAGTTCACATCTTTTAAATTAAAATTAAAATTTAAGAAATAATTATATTTATATTATATTAATTCTTAATAATAATGATTAAATTTAAGAGAAATAATATATATATTTTTAATAAAAATGTGATAATTGATAATTTTCTTTATTAGATTTATTTTTTAATAAAAACGATAATAATTCACAATTTCTTTAATAAATTTATTATGATGTAAGAATATCATAATAGAATTTAAATTTAATTGACTTGTTATTATGAAATTTATCCAAATTCATCGCATATATATCTTTTTATAAATCAATTATATATCATAAGCAAAAACCCAGGCATCTAGTCAGCATCTGAGAAACAAGCAATGGAGTCAGGCAAACAATGGGATAGTTCCCAAACAAACAACGAAGTTTCCAGGAAAAGAGGAAGACAATGGAGTTCACAGGCACAACGACAATGAAGTTTCTAGGCAGAGGCAGACAATGGAGTTCATAGGCACATCAGAGTTCTAGACTAGCAGGCAACAAAGTTTCTAATCAAACAACAAACAAGCACAACATTCAAGTTGAGTTTTGGTTCTAGCGGGAAGCTTAGGTCAGACCCATGCCTCCCCCTTTTTTTTTAGATTATTTGTTCATGTTCAGTACCTGTGTTTCAAACTAGTAAGAAAAACGAAAACCTTTCAAACCTGGGTCTCTTAAACCTCTGTTAAGCCACTTGAAACCGACAAGGATATCGTTAAAATAACCTGGAATGTGGACAAGGGGACCCAATATAGAGAAAACACAGGTTTTGGTGGAAACTATATACCCAAGAAACATAGAGTTACAAAACAGTACTTTAAACAGGTGGGATATGGTAGGTGGTTATCAAATGCAAACACTGAGTTTAGTACTAAGGATGCTTTTGGAGGAATGTTGGTGCACACCTTGGAATCACAATATCCAAATACCAGGAGGAGTTAGGGAGCCCTATTCCAAAATTATTGCAGAGAATATAAGTGGGAACTAGAATTCTTGTCTCCTAGAGTTGTCTCAAGCCATTTCTTTCGGCACAAATGGGAGATTGATCTATGTGAATGCAAAGTATTACAAGGGGATTTTACGACACAGGAAAACTAAAAAGATGAGACAATCACAAAGGAAAAAACTCACTTGGATCTTACCAAAAAAACTAAAAACAATACAAGTGTCACTACCAAAATGCATTGGTTAGGAGAAGAGCAGGGAAATCAAGTTGTGGATATTAGCAAAAATAAAGAGGTCATATCAAAACAAGATGAGCACAGGTCAAAGCAAGGTGAAAGTAAAGCTATCCCAACAAACAGAGAAGAGAGCAATAAGGACACATATAGCCCCACAACCACTCAGTTTTTTTGGTCGTTGAAACTCTATGTAACCAAACTCGTGAGCATGAAAAAAAAGAATCGAGTATATTGAGTTAAAGGGGCAGCATGAAGATCTCAAATTAAAAGAAATTTTTGAAACTTGTCAGAAGTTGGAAAGGGAAAACAAGGTTCGCAAAGAGCATGTAATAAGCTTACAAAACAATATGGAATGAGGGCTGCAAGAGTTGATCACACTGAAACAAGAGTTAGAGAAAACAAAGGCAGTAGAAGACAAAGACACATAGACATGGAAAATTAGCATAGAAAATCAAATGGAAGAGTTTCAATCAACAATTGAAAACATGGAAATAAGAGAAAACAAACTAAAGCAACAAATAGAAGAAGCTAAATCTTGGGCCCAAGTGGTAAAGGAACTGTTGGTTGAGCATAAAGAAACCTTTGAGAGACAAATTAAGAGACAAACAAGAGAAGAAAAATATAGGAAATTCAAGGCCACAAACGTCATTATCAAATGCCTTAAGGACTATGGAGAAAAAGAAAGAACATATATTCTAGCAAGGGATTTTCTCAAGGAAAAGTTGAACTGGGCAGGTTATATTCAACAAGCAAATAGGATTGGTACGAAAGCAGAAAATGGAAGGGATAGGCATGTCAGAGTTTCATTAAGGAGTATAGAAGAAACAGTCGTTATCCTAAAGAATAGGGGGCTACTTAGAGGCACCCATATTTACCTATATGATGACTTGACACTTGAACAACAAGACGAGCAAAGGAGGGAGTGGGAGAAAGTGAAATCAACAAGAGAAGCAGGAAAATGACTATGGTTGAAAAATGGGAAAGCCAAAGTCAACAAGCGCTTAACAAATAAAAAATAGGGATGAGGGGCTCCCCAAGAGTATCTAAACATGGCGAGTTGGAATTGTATAGGTTACCCATGGAGGAGAGGACCAGGATTGGGACCCATAGCAAAAGGGAGAGGCATCATTATCCTTATGGAAACCAATGAGCATGAGGGTTGCACGGTTCAAAAATTCGAAGGACACAATAAATTTCCAGTGTGGAACGAAGAGACTAGTATAGGTAAATGACATGGAGAGATCATCGTTCTAATAAGGGAAGGGTGGAGTAGAATATTGAAAGTGGAAGATGTGGATCCAAATAAGAAATTTATTTGGCTAAATATAACATACAACAAAGTAACATTAAGGTTGGCAGTGTGTTACTTCGCCCCACAAAAATCAAAGTTCTATAAGAAGACAAAGTTAGATAAAGAAGACCCTCGTGATGTTTTAAAAAGAGATATTTTTGCTTTCACGAGTTTAGGAGAAATAGTTCTAATCGATGAATTTAAAGCCAAAATGAAAAACAATTAGTGTATTCAATTGGTAAGTGATGGGAATTTGGACAACAATCCTCTTTGGTTAGAGGAGAATGAAGAACCCATGTGGAAAAGGACTTCTCAGGATGAGAATGGGAGTGTGTCACACTTTGGCACTGAGTTGTTAGGCTTATGTAGCCTCTATGTCATGGTAATTTGAAATGGCATGAAAGTTTGGCCAATATCTAGGGGCATCACGTGTAAAACCTACAATGGTCAAAGTGTGGTGGACTGTGTAACATGCTCTCAGATATTTGCTTGCAATTTTTTAGAGTTCAATATTGAGGCATGCCCTATTGAGATGAATTCTGAACATATGCCTCTTTGTATCAAGTTGGGCATACATACAAGCGAGATACAGGAAGGGCAAGCCCAACAAGGTCATAAGAAAGTGCATGCAGTTGGAAAAATCCTCATAAATTAAGAAAGCCAAGAGTTATTTGCTACTGCTCTAAAACAACACTTTCAATGGGAATTTAAAGGTAGAAAACAAGGAAGACAATGAAAAAATAGAATACATTAGCAACAATATGTTGATCCCTCTAATCACAAAGCCTTAAAGGTGTGCAAAAGACCTTGGCCTAAGAAGAGAGTCTCAAACACCTTTCCAACTAATCCTTGGTATGATGAAGAGTGCAAGGCTGCTAAAAGGTCCCTTAAGGAGAAGGAGACAAACAATGAAAGCAAGAAAAAAATATAAAAATATGATAAAAACTAAAAAAGGAATTTATGTAACTTCGAGGAGGAATGAATTAATCTCTTTGGGAAAGCACAATCCCAAAGGATTCTGGCATGAACTACATCAAAAGAGAAAGCAAATAGATAATAATATCTCAGTTACTCATTGGTTGGAATATGCAAAGCTCCTCTATGAGAGAAAACGTGAGAAAAGTAGCCCCCCCATAATCAACACTAAAACCGAGTTATTTTTAGTGGGGGATGTCAAGCATGGTATAAAAAAGTTAGCAAGTGGTAAAGCCCAAGACATTGATGGGCTACAAGCATAATTTTTAAAATGGGGTGCTGAGATCTTGGCCCCAATCATCAAAAGGATCTTCAACAACATCACACAAGACAATTTTCCTATTGAATGGACAATAAGTGTTGCTATCCCTCTTTACAAAAGTGGAGACATCAATAATCCCTCTAATTATCGCAGTGTTATTGTCAATCCTTTTTTTGGAAAACTGTTTGGGAGCATGATGGAGTGTAGAATTAGCAGTTGGGCAAAAAAAAGGGTAAAAGAGCAAAAGGACAGGTTGGTTTTAGGACAAGGTGCTCTACAATTGATCATTGCATCACTCTTAGGCACTTCATCGAAAAAGTATGGGACATTCAAGGTGGGGAAGCCTTTTGTTTCATTGTTGATTTCAAAAAAGTGTTTGACATTATTCCTAGGGATAAGTTGTGGAGAAGAATGGAAGAGTTTGGAATCCCAAGTGAATATAGAGCTACTGTCCATAAACTGTGTGAGAAAGTTAGTGCTAAAATTAGAACTAAAGAGGGATTTTCGGAATGCTTTGGTAGTGACATTGGGGTCAAGAAGGGGTGCCCCCTTTTCCCTACTCTATTTGGTTTATATATTGATAAGCTAGAAGAATGGCTAAACAACATCGGTGGAGAAGGTATTCAACTAGCAGGTTATGTGGTGAAGCTACTTTTGCATGAAGACGATCTTATCCTAATTGAAAAATCTTCTCATGGCTTGAGAGATCATTTGAAGGCCTTAGAGCTTTTCTATCAAGAGGTTGGGATGCAAGTAAACACTAGCAAAACCAAAGTCATGATCTTCTCTTTAAAGTGAATAAAGCAACATGTTAGCTTTATATTTGAGGAAAATTCCTTGGATATAGTGGAGGAATACAAGTACCTAAGAATTATTTTCACAACAGGTTCAGTTGGGAGACATGCATAACTAAAAGGATCCAAGGGGGATGGAGAGCTTCTTACCTCCTTCAAGATAGATGCAGGAAATCAGAATTATGAGACTGGAAAACCAAGAAAACTCTTTTTGGAGTGTTGGTTACCCTGATTGTCCTCTATGGATGTGAAGTTTGGGGGATCAGCATGTCAAATCACAAGTGGAGACAACTAGAAAGAATTCAAAAACACTTAATCATTACTAACCTAAAATTCAAGTCAATAATTTCATATGAGATCTTGCTAGCGGAGGCTGGAATGTTCCCAATGGAGGTTTCAACAATCATTCGTTTGTTAAGTTATTTAAAAAAGGTGGAAAGCATGGATGAACATCGTTGGCCCAAGATGATTGTTGTAAAGGAGCTAAAGCGCTGGAAGAATACCTGGAAGAAGGGAAATGATAAGTGGATGAGAAAATGGGGAATAAATTGGAAAAATTGTCCTAATTCTAAAGAGGAGATAAAAAATTGTGCACTTGAAAAATTCAGGACTGCCATGTGGGAGAAACAGGTTGGCAAAAAAAAAAAAACGCTATATGTCAAAAATTTCAACCCATCATAGTCGCATGATGAAAAAACTTATTTGAGTGCCGCAATCAAGGGAAAGGCTAAAATTGTAATAACGCAACCGAGGGTCGGATCTCACCATCTTAGGTGCGAAACATGTAGATACATAACTCCAAAGGAAGAGTGGGAAGAAAGAACTTGTATCTTTTGTAGGAAAGGAGCAGTTGAAACTGAATGGCACTTCATCATGGAATGTTCGACTTACGAGGACATTCGTAATCAGTTTGAAAATAATCTAAAGGTGGATAGTTTGAGCTTTAAGGAAGCAAGGGTTCACAACACTGTGAATTTCTTGATCAAGATTTATGGCAAAATGACTGTTTTAAAGAAAAACATGAGATTATGATATTTTGTTTGGTTTGGAATATAAGTCCCTTATACGGCTAGATCTCATGAACGTTATTAAAATTCATTCAATTCAATTCAATATTTCCAAGTAAACCGATCTTAACCAGTGAACGTTATTAAAATTCATTCAATTCAATTCAATATTTCCAAGTAAACCAATCTTAACCATTACCATTAGTAGACCCACAAAACATATAATAACACTTCATCAACATACATTCCAGTTCACAAAGTTTTGACTTGTAGCGCAATTAGCCACTTAAAAACCGAGATCATACAACTCCACTTATGAGGAGGCAAAGGTTTATCTGTTGTCCGCAATAATCACCATCCTTGACGACCTTTGTTATGCATATTGAAGATTTGGCTAATTTCGAAATTTATAATGTTGACATCCTCGACGACCTTTGTTATGCATATTGAAGATTTGGCTAATTTCGAAATTTATAATGTTGAGAGTCATCCCTCCTTGGCGTTTGCGGACAATCAACAAAATTATAACAACCCCTCTTAATTTAGCACCATATTACTTAATTTGAGAGCAAACGAGGCTCATGACATCAGCAGTGGTCTGCGAATTTCGTAACCGGACATGCATCCATGGATGTAAAAACAATTAATTGCTGCATCCATCAACTAGACAGTAATTTAAAGGAGTGCAAAAGCTACGGAAGCAGGTAAAGCTTTGGCATTAGCTGTGCTGTTATTGTCCGGTCTTCAAGCATTGAATTATTTGTAAATTCTGTAAATGTCTTGTAGATCATTGTTTATTTCGAGAGGTTCTGAGCTGCTGACTCTTTAGGTTTTCGTTCGTTCTCCATTAAGAGATATAGAGGTCGAGACGGCTTTCAAAGGCTGCAATTTCAAGCCCGCGATTAGTTCCTTTGAGCCTTTTCTCACAGTTACGGGCTCTGTAACAGAGGAATTTCGTTTTTTTATAGTGGAAACTAGCAGTTCTTTGAGGTATTTGTTCTCTTACAACTGAAAATTCATGTCTACACTAGTAAATAGAAGTATTATCGCGGATTGTATAAATTGAGGTGAAAATGAGACAATCATTGCACTGCTTTGCGATTTTAATGGGTTGTTTTAGAGTAACCGATCCTTAAACGGCACGTCTTGCCATTCTTTCTCGTTTTCACTTGTGAAAGGGAAGTAGATTTAAATCATTTTTCTAATAGTTGATGTGAATGCGAAGCCTTTGAATATTTTGCGAGCCTTGTGAGGTTAGGTTCGCATCGCATTATTGTCTGTAAATTAAAAACAAATTAAATACTATTTGTTCGATTTTGCTTTAGATCGCATTCTATTAAATTTTTTCTGTTAAACAGAAGCGGAAACAAGTCTAGCTAAGTTCCAGTAGGCATTCTTCAGGTACTTTCTGAGTCTCATCACAGTGCGTCTCAATTCGTTTTGAGAAAGATTATTTAGGTTTTGTACTACTGCTAGAGCAAATTATTTCAAGTCAGGTAACTTCTGTGAGAAATGACACGGAGTACTTTTCTTAAAGAACATGCATAGTTTTCTCCAATTGCTTAGCTTTATCCTGCGTACTGAGAAGCTTCAATGAATTATTTTCTCCAATTTCTTAGCTTTTATGTTATTCAGTGGATAGTGGCCATTATAAGTCAGGCTGACTTGTTCAGAGGCAAAATTACATTGCTTTTTGAGGGGATTGATTCAGGAATCTCATCACAGCACGTTTCAATTCGTTGTGACAGAGATTATTTAGGTTTTATACTGCCGCTAGAGCAAATTATTTGAGATAATGTAACTTCTGTGAAATATAGTATGGAATGCACTTCTTATGGAGCATGCATAATTTTCTCCAATCGATTCCGGTGTCTCATCTTAACACGTCTCAATTTGCTTTGACAGAGATTATTTAGGTTTTGTATCGCTGCTAGAGCAAATTTTCCAAAGCAGCGTAACTTCTGCACGATATATAAAGGGATAGTCTTCGTAAAGAACATACATAATTTTATCTATTTGCCTAGCTTTATTTTTACAGTGAGAAGTCCGACGAATAATTTAACTATTTAGCTTCAGGGATGCAACAGTGTCACATTTATTTTATCATGGCATGTTCTTCAGCCTGTACTCGCTCTCATGATTCAGGTTGAGTTGTTCAAGGGTGAGAATAACAGTCTTTTGTGGAATTGATTCAAGAGTCTCATCACAGCATGTCTCAATTCGTTTTGAGAGAAGTTATTTAGGTTTTGTACTGCTACGAGAGAAAATTAAATGAAGTAACGTAACTTCTACGAGATATAATATAAAATTGGAAGTAATGTAACTTCTGTGAGATATAACATGGAATGCATTTCTTAAAGAAACTCCATAATTTTCTCCGATCTTTGGTAAAGCGACGCTTTATCAGATTTATGTTATCAGGGCATGCAATCACTGTATAGTCGCCCTTATGATTCAGGTTGAGTTGTTCAGGGGCTAAATAAATATTGCCTTTTGCAGTTATTGAATTCTCAAGCATTACAAGGGAGGGAGATGAACACACATAGAGATGATGAAGGCAAAGCTTCCAAGGGTATGTACGCTGTAGAATTCATAATTCATTGTTTGTTGCATGGACAAAGCATAATTAGTATGAGTGTTTTCAGAGTGTAATTAGTATAACTGTTTTTGGATGCTTTTGTGAGCTGACCATTGCTGTTTCTGTTTTTGTGTGAACTTCCACATGCAAAATATTTAGTTGCTTCAAGATTTCATGACTGAATAAGTTTAAGTTGCTGTGGTTCCCTTTTGGTATTATGGTCGGAATCCGGATTACAGATTTGCAATCAGGAAAACTGTAATTTACGAGAATGCCTGATAGATGATAAAGGGAATTTGAATTATTGCAATAGCCACTGTCAAGTTCAATTCTATCTGCAAGAGCTTGCTGGCTCAATTTCCTTTGGTGAATCTTCATGGGAAATTGGGATCCCAGTCAAGTATATTCCTCTTAGTATAAAGCCCCTAGGTTATGTCTTATTTCAGATTTTATGTGATCGCAGCATACGTCATGGAAAAAACATATATGATGAAAGCAGGGATTTTACCAAAGAGAACAACTGTTGCCATTGTCTTATCTTATATAATCAGAATTTCCTTATCATCAAATACACAAAAACTGTGCTTTAAAGTTTAATCATATTAAAAAAATTATAAATTCCCGTCCCACAAAAATGGTGCCTGGTCCATCAACAACCAAGAAGACAATAAATTGGAACTGTCTGCTAGAGGAATACAACCTACCTTATGATGTCTTCCCTCATTGGGCATTGTTTATTAAGAACAGACTTAAGTCCTTGCGTGGTTTCCATCACCTTTGCATTGAACTCTTCCAATTTTGCAACTCATCCTTGTCTCTGGCCTGAGGTTGCAGCAGCTCCTGGACTTCAACCTACAGATCTGGTGTTACCTGCTGATTCCTGATAGAATCCTGGAGGGAACATTGTTCTTTGGTAGATCAGCCTAATACATTCTGTGAGTATGCAGCTTCACTCGACCTGGCCAATCTCTCCGTCCACTGTTGCATTCCTCTTTCCTGAACTTCTACCTTCATCAGTATTCTGTCCTTTCTCAACCACTTCCTTAGCTGATCTGGGTGTCCTCAATTTCTCCATTGTGCAACTTTTAATCTCCATAAACTGACTAGTCACTTCCGAAATCTTATGGAAAAGTCTGTTAAGATTGTTGTGGTGTACTGTACCCCCTCTTTACTTTTGAGGTTATTGGGTACTCCAGAGAAACTCCAATTTAGTCTGTTATCATCCTGTAGCATTACAGGGATCCTTGCCTGGGCTATTCAATGCTGATCACAAGGTTAATCAGCCTCATAAGCTGACTGTGAGGGTGAATTGAACCTCTAAGCGATAAAAGATAGATTACATATGTGAACATAAAAAAACCGTGGAAATAAGATGCATAATTTGAATTTTTTCTTTACTCATTAAATTCACTTTGTGAGGCAGAAAAGCATTCTACAAGAAAACAGACATGAATACTTATCTGCAAATGAAGCAATGTCCACCAAACTGGTCACTGAGGGGCGATTTTATACCCAGATGTTGGAATCAGCAATGGATTCAACCCCCAAGTCAGACCATGATACCCATGAGGGCAAAGGAACCTCCTACGGGACTCTAAGATTACTCAACCCCACCCATTACTTTAATGACAAAGCCTATATGCTCATTATAGAGCTCTCCATGACGTCTTCCAGCTCTTAGAACTTTCATGGCATTCTCTTCCATTGCCCCACACAATACAAAGAAGAGTTAATTTTTTTCTGCTAAACAGACTCTCAGAGTGCTCCTCTCACAATCCGACATTCCGCTTGAAGGAAGGTGGGTCACCACTCGACATGTATTTTAACCATTTCGCAATCATGTGCTTTTACTTAATGTTTTGGGCATCATAATATGGAAAAAGGGGTGATCAGGGTGATTGACTGATTTTGACTGTAAGTTTGTTCTCTCACCTTACTAGGGGGGTTAGTCTTTGGCCCTACTCTAGTGGGACCTCCTCTAAGGCCTTAGGGTTATAGGAGGGATGCTACTTGGGAAACCTGGATTGAAGTAGCATGTTCATATTACATAACCATCTTGTACTTAACTCTCTTCATCATTCCCCTGATCTCACATCCATCCTTCTTGTTTGTTGTCATTGGCTTATTGGGATTGGCATCCTCACATCCACATCCTTGAGTCAGGGCCGAAAAACTATGCTCTCGAGTTTGAAAAGAAAGGTAAAAGCATAAGATGGCCACAACGGAAAAAAAGAAGTTAAAAATGCAAAAGATGGCCGAGACAATAGTTAGCGTGTGGGCAAAAGCCTAGAATGAGCTCTACCCCCTTCATTAGCCATCACTTGGTTCCTGAGCACTAGATGCTCCATCACATAATAAAGGAACCCTTGCATGTCCCAACCTTGATTGACTCATCATTAAAGGGTAAACCAATGCTATGTCATTAAAAACAAGCTTGGACGCTTGAGCTATATTCCCCATTGAAACATTTTAAAAGAGAAGTAAAAGGCGCACTGGCGGGTTGGAAAAAGTAGGCCAAGGAAAGGGGTAACTCATGCCTCCACAATTGCACCCTCCATACATCTATACATAGGATGATGGACCTCCATCAGCTGGTCCCATGACCATCACACCTAACCATGAAGCATTTCCCCTCTGTTGCCACCACTATCACAAACACCTGTGAATTGATGAGTTGAGCTTGGACATGTCACCTCCCTACAGGGATTGGAAACAGCAAATAGGGTTTATCATATGACCAACCCTAACAAGGTAGAGAACACTTTTATGGGATTTGGTCTAGTTAGATATTTGAAGGCGATCTTAGTTTGAAGTCTTACTATACCCTTAGCAATTAAGTATGGTCGACTATGATTCATTTATGGTCATTGTCTCTAATGAATGTTAACTTTCACTTGAGTTTGAGATGCTTTTGCCAGGTGATCCTTCATAAAGTAGCAGAGGCCTTAAGGTCACATATTCCATGTCTTTATCACATGATGCCCAGGTTGTACCACACATCCAAAGAGTAGTGATGAAATTGCAGATGCAATGTTGCCCCTCCATAGCAAAGTGTTGGGCATTTGATGATTCAAACAATTGATTGACACCTCAAAGCACCCCCAGATGTTGAAACGATGAGCTCGTTTTTCATGGTGTTAGAGATTCTTGATGATGTACCTAGCAGATACAGCATGTCCCCAGGCTAATCTTGGCACTATTTGATGGGCATGCCTTGATCCAAAGTCAATATGATAATGGTCGTTCCTAGGATGATAAGAGAGGGCTTGTAGTACCACTTGGAGCCTTACACATGAGAGAGATTGTGTGAAGTTATCTTTCTAGCCCCCTTGGAGATGACACAGGGGCACCCGGAGCAAGGTTTTGAGTCCCATAGTATTAAAAACCGGAACTGGTGACAGGACCGGTCCACCTATTAAACCGGGTTTCAAACTGGAACACACATAGAGGTGATGAAGGCAAAGCTTCCAATGGTATGTATGCTGTAGAATTCAGAATTCATTGTTTGTTGCATGGACAAAGCATAATTAGTATAAGTGTTTTCAGAGTGTAATTAGTATAACTGTTTTTGGATGCTTTTGTGAGCTGACCATTGCTCTTTCTATTTTTGTGTGATTATGTCAACTTCCACATGCGAAATATTTAGTTGCTTCAAGATTTCATGACTGAATAAGTTTAAGTTGCTGTGGTTCCCTTTTGGTATTATGGTCGGAATTTGGATTGCAGATTTGCAATCAGGAAAACTGTAATTTACGAGAATGCCTGATAGATGATAAAGGGAATTTGAATTATAGCAATAGCCACTGTCAAGTTCAATTCTATCTGCAAGAGCTTGCCGGCCCAATTTCCTTTGGTGAATCTTCACGGGAAATTGGGATCCCAGTCAACTATATTCCTCTTAGTATAAAGCCCCTAGGTTATGTCTTATTTCAGATTTTATGCGATCGCAGCATACATCATGGAAAAAACATATATGATGGAAGCAGGGATTTTATCAAAGAGAACAACTGTTGCCATTGTCTTATCTTATATAATCAGAATTTCCTTATCATGAAATACACAAAAACTGTGCTTTAATCATATTAAAAAAATTATAAATTCCCGTCCCACAAAAATGGTGCCTGGTCCATCAACGACCAAGAAGACAATAAATTGGAACTGTCTGCTAGAGGAATACAACCTGCCTTGTGATGTCTTCCGTCATTGTGCATTGTTTATTAAGAGCAGACTTAAGTCCTTGCGTGGTTTCCATCACCTTTGCATTGAGCTCTTCCAATTTTGCAACTCATCCTTGTCTCTGGCCTGAGGTTGCAGCAGCACCTGGACTTCAACCTACAGATCTGGTGTTACCTGCTGATTCCTAATAGAATCCTGGAGGGAACATTGTTCTTTGGTAGATCAGCCTAATACATTCTGTGAGTATGCAGCTTCACTCGACCTGGCCAATCTCTCCTTCCACTGTTGCATTCCTCTTTCCTGAACTTCTACCTTCATCAGTATTCTGTCCTTTCTCAACCACTTCCTTAGCTGATCCGGGTGTCCTCAATTGCTCCATTGTGCAACTTTTAATCTCCATAAATTGATTAGTCACCTTCTAATTTAGTCTGTTATCATCCTGTAGCATTACCGGGATCCATGCCTGGGCTATTCAATGCTGATCACAAGGTTACTCAGCCTCATAAGCTGACTGTGAGGGTGAATTGAACCTCTAAAGCAATAAAAGATAGATTACATATGTGAACATAAAAAAGCTGTGGAAATAAGATGCATAATTTGACTTATTTCTTTACTCATTAAATTCACTTTGTGAGGCAGAAAAGCATTCTACAAGAAAACAGACATGAATACTTATCTGCAAATGAAGCAATGTCCACCAAACTGGTCACTGAGGGGCGATTTTATACCCAGATGTTGGAATCAGCAATGGATTCAACCCCCAAGTCAGACCATGATACCCATGAGGGCAAAGGAACCTCCTACGGGACACTAAGATTACTCAACCCCACCCGTTACTTTAATGACAAAGCCTATATGCTCATTATAGAGCTCTCCAGGATGTCTTCCAGCTCTTAGAACTTTCATGGCATTCTCTTCCATTGCCCCAAACAATAGAAAGAAGAGTTAATTTTTTTCTGCTAAACAGACTCTCAGAGTGCTCCTCTCACCATCCGACATTCCCCTTGAAGGAAGGTGGGTCACCCCTCGACATGTATTTTAACCATTTCGCAATCATGTGCTTTTACTTAATGTTTTGGGCATTATAATATGGAAAAAGGGGTGATCAGGATGATTGACTGATTTTGACTGTAAGTTTGTTCTCTCACCTTACTAGGGGGGTTAGTCTTTGGCCCTACTCTAGTGGGACCTCCTCTGAGTCCTTACTACTTAGGGTTATAGGAGGGACGCTACTTGGGAAACCTCGATTGAAGTAGCGTGTTCATATTACATAACCATTTTGTACTTAACTCTCTTCATCATTCCCCTGATCTCACATCCATCCTTCGGGTTTGTTGTCATTGGCTCACTGGGATTGGCATCCTCACATCCACATCCTTGAGTCAGGGCAAAAAAGTATGCTCTCGAGTTTGATGCAACTAAAAGAAAGGTAAAAGCATAAGATGGCCACAACGAAAAAGAAGAAGTTAAAAATGCAAAAGATGGCCGAGACAATAATTAGCGTGTGGGCAAAAGCCTAGAATGAGCTCTACCCCCTTCATTAGCCATCACTTGGTTCCCGAGCACTAGATGCTCCATCACATAATAAAGGAACCCTTGCATGTCCCAACCTTGATGAGTGAGAAACTGACTCATCATTAAAGGGTAAATCAATGCTATATCATTAAAAGCAAGCTTGGACGCTTGAGCTATATTCCCCATTGAAACATTTTAAAAGAGAAGTAAAAGGCGCACTGGGGGGTTGGAAAAAGTAGGCCAAGGAAAGGGGTAACTCATGCCTCCACAATTGCACCCTCCATACATCTATACATAGGATGATGGACCTCCATCAGCTGGTCCCATGTCCATCACACCTAGCCATGAAGCATTTCCCCTCCGTTGCCACCACTATCACAAACACCTATGAATTGATGAGTTGAGCTTGGACATGTCACCTCCTTACAGGGATTGGAAACAACTAATAGGGTTTATCATCTAGCGAACCCTAACAAGGAAGAGAACACTTTTATGGGATTTGGTCTAGTTAGATATTTGAAGGCGATCTTAGTTTGAAGTCTTACTATACCCTTAGCTATTAAGCATGGTCGACTATGATGCATTTATGGTCATTGTCTCTAATGAATGGTAACTTTCACTTGAGTTTGAGATGCTTTTGCCAGGTGATTCTTCATAAAGTAGCAGAGGCCTTGAGGTCACATACTCCATGTCTTTATCACATGATGCACAGGTTGTACCACGCATCCAAAGAGTGGTGATGAAATTGTAGATGCAATGATGCCCCTCCATAGCAAAGTATTGGGCATTTGATGATTCAAACAATTGATTGACACCTCAAAGCACCCCCAGATGTTGAAACGATGAGCTCGCTTTGCATGGTGTTAGAGATTCTTGATGATGTACCTAGCAGATGCAACAGGTCCCCAGGCTAATCTTGGCACTATTTGATGGGCATGCCTTGATCCAAAGTCAAAATGATAATGGTAATTCCTAGGATGATAAGAGAGGGCTTGTACTACCACTTGGAGCCTTACACATGAGAGAGATTGTGCGAAATTATTTTTCTAGCCCCCTTGGAGATGACACAGGGGCACCCGAAGCAAGGTTTTGAGTCCCATAGTATTAAAAATCGGAACTGGTGACAGGACTGGTCCACCTATTAAACAGGGTTTCAAACCGGAACCGGTCAAACCAGGACAAGTCAGATCTCAATGAACCGGTTTTAAAAAAAATACATTAAATAATTAATTTTTAATGAAAAAAACTATTTTCAAGTTTTAAAACCATGATTCCAAGCCAATAGAGAAAATATATGCAAAGTTTGGTCATTTATTTTTCATGTAAAGGTGAATATATCAAAATGGCACCGAGTGCAATATATATCATCGACAAAATACATAAGCAATGAGGCTCTAAATGGCCTACAAAGTCAAAAAACAATGCTACAAGCTATGAGGCCATTGGCCCACTACAAGACTACAAGTCTAGACTCTACACATGATTAATCATCAAATTCATCACCACTACTAAACACAGGCTCATCATCAGGAGCTACATAAACATCATCTGGTTCAGAGTCTGAGGATGCCTTAGCCTCATCTGCAACCTCAGTAGCACTGCCACCAATAACAACAGAAGTGGACTTAATGGAAGCACGAGTTGGTCGAGCTGCACGACTAGTGCCTTCCATTGGTTGTTTACTTTCCTTGATGAAGCTACTAATCCTGGTTTTGATGGCGCTATCAAATCTGCTGCATCCCCCGCTAATGCCATGTCAATATCAAAATCAGCCTCAAACACTGGATCTTCTGTCTCCTCCACCCATTTTGATGTTGGATCAATATCGTCCAACACAATGGGATCTAGATCGGGTGTTTTGTTCATCATTTGGTTCCGCCTTAGTCGAAGGTTGTATTGCACAAAGGCAAGATCATTTAACCGTTTTTGTTCCAAACAATTTCTCTTCTTCTTGTGTATGCGCTCAAAAACAGACCAATTGCGCTCACAACTTGAAGCATTGGAAGTTAGGCTAAGGACTCTAATTGCAAAATTTTTTAATTGAGGACATTGGCCGCCAAATGACTACCACCAGTGTGCTGCAAAGAAAAAGATATTAATTAGTAACTTAGTTCATTTCATTACTTATTTACAAATTATAAGTATTTATAGATAATTTGAATTGTAAATTTGTAAACATTTTAACTTGAAAAGAAAAACAAATTCGAATTGCTTACTTGGTTGATCCACATCTCTTGCCATCTTTGCCAAGTTTTTTCCAAAGTTACCAGCTGCCATACTGAAAAGAGTAAGTTGTTTATGTATTTCCAACTGGTCTGCATGGATAGAGACCATGCGCTCCAAGCAATCAGTCAATCCATCTCTGACCTCCCCATCCTGCAGATCTCCTAGTCGAGCTTTATAATGATACTTTGGGTTCAAAAAATACTCAGCTGCATGTATAAGACGATGAAGTTGATTTTTACATCTATTATTAATGATCTCCCATATACGGCCATATTTAGCTAACCTATCCTTGTAAGTTGTTCGTATCTGCTCCTTTGCCCGATCCATAGCCTCATAAATGTAGCCCATTACCAATTTTTCCCCATCCACCATCCTTAGCACCTTAACAAGGGGCTCGGTAATTTTTACGAGCTCTGCAGACCTTTTCCAAAAATAATTGTCAAAAAATTTATTTTTGGTGTCTTTGCCATCTTGTCTAAGAGCCCACCGAGATTCAGTCCAATCATCAGAAGAAAACATTTTCTGCAGGTTTTTCTGTTGAGAATTGAGACATTGCAACGTGAGGAAGTGAATTGCAAATCTCATAATTGCAGGCCTAACAAGCTCTTTTCCCCCAATATTTTTTCTCATTACTGTTATGTAGGTAAATCCTCTCTGCGGACAGAGACGATTCCTCTAGCCCTAGAGTCGGTCTAGAAACAAAGAGACATGCTAGAGTGTTGATTCCTAATTATTGAATGAGAAGAGGACACGGTAGATCGACCTACCTAGAGTCCAACGTTGTCGTTGTTGCTGTAGTGGTGGTGGCCTCTCGCTCCTGTCTCGGCAAGTCACGATCCTTTTGCAGTCATGCTCGGATACCTGCACATAGAACAAAAACAAGAATAGCATACAACATAATAATTTCACTCATAACTACTAGCCAGTCAAATAGGGCTAAGCATATTGCATTAAACATCTAACATAATACAAAATGGGAACCAAACAATAGTCACGTGTATGTATTGATGCTTTGACATCGGAGTCTCCTCCAGCAGGGTTCAGTCGGAGCGCGTCTCAGATGCTCGTCAGGAAATTCGGACGGGATAAAGGCATGGACTCAAGCTCTCGCAAAAGACATGGACTCAAGCTCTCTCAATGTAATTCCTTCTTATTCTATCTCTTCAGTATTCTGCTATAGTATGTTTAATTCTCCAAGTTCAGCTCTTCATCTGTTCAACTAGATTGTGCAAAGAGAGATAGCTTCTTTTTATAGAGGAAAAGGAGGAGGTTAGGATCCCTACAAAGGTGGGAGGGAGGCCTCTCCTTAGGGAGTTCCCATAAGAGGTGGAAACCATAAACTAAAGGAGGGAGTCCGTGGTTTTTCAGTTCAACCACTCCCAATGACTCATCCTCGAGGTGGTTGGAGTGGAATCTCCGCCTCTATTTTTAAAAAACATTCCATAAACAGCTTGGCCCGAGTGGCAAACTGGGATAGAGCATCAGCTGGCACGGGGCCTAGTGTTAATCTTCCTCTTCGGCGCAAGGGCATAACTGACTACCCGCGCCAAGGCAAAAACAAGGGTTTTTGAGTCTCTGCTCAAGGAATTGTCAACAGAAGGAATATTACTCTCATGTAAAGGGACACAATGATGGTCTTTGCAAGGCATGACACTGCTTATTGATCACAGAAATGACCCTCCAATGGGCGAGATGGGGATTGCAGGGACAGTGACAAAATGCTGTGTAACAATTACGCTCAATACCCATGAGTGGTTGTAAATGTATTTTGTAATGCACTTGGCATGCTCTACAATGATTTTTACCCACTCCACTTTGCCTATGTCCTCAAGCATGAGGTCTATGCAATGTGAAACACATGGAGTCCAAAATATGGTCCTATATTTGGACTCAAGCATCTTTCCAACAAGAACATAGTTTGAGGCGTTATCTGTGATGACCTACACAACATTCTGCTCCCCCACTTCTTGAATAATGTCATCCAAAAGCTTAAATAGAAGGGTTGCATCCTTCACTTTATCAGATGCATCAACTGATCTAAAAAACGTGGTTCCTTGAGGGCAAGAAACAAGGAAATTAATGATAGTGCGGTTCTTTCCATCGGTCCATCCATCTCACGTGATGGAACACCCTTTTTTGAGCCATGACTCTTTATACTCAACCAAATACTTATCAATGGAAGAAATCTCTTTTTGCAAAGTAGGGCACAGTAGGGCATTTGATGCCCTTTCCTACAGTGATAACAGAGTCCTACATAGCTTGGTAATAATGTGAGCTAGCAACATTAAATGGGATATCTGCTTCATACCACCATCTAGCAATGTATTGATAAGAAGTTTCTTTGCATTGTTTTTTCCAATGTTGATCCAAAGTGGGTTGACGACTTGGATGGGAGGAAGTGGCTTGGGATTAGCAAAGGATGAGAAATAACTCTGGATGTTTGTTCTCTTTGTTCCTTTTGATTGTTGGCCAAGAGAAGTAGGAACATAGTGAAAGGGGTCATTGGTGGAAGGGATAGAAGAGGTGTCTTGAATCTCATAATCATCATACCCACTCTCTTTCATGGCTTCTAATAATTCCCTCTTCCTTGCAATTTCATCTTGGATGACCTTCTCCCTAGCCTTATTCTCCTCAAACTTTTCAAGCTTGGAAAGGTTTTTTTCCCTAACAGGACCTAACACTTCATTTGGTGCTTCACATGGCTTTACTTGGCCTCTTATCCCAGTCGAGTGTTGTTTCAATCTGAGAATACCCCCACCTCCAATAGATTTATGGCAAAATTTGCATGTCATTTTTCCATCAATCAAATCACAATGGTTTTTGGAGCCATTTTGGCTTGAAATAATTAAAATTTGCAAAGAAATTTGCCATTTAAAAAAGATTGCAGCTAAGATAAATGGAAAACCAAAGATAAATTTAGTAAAAAACATGCACACTGTAGCCTACAAAATTTGATAGCACAGAACTAGAGATTTGATAACATTAGCATAGAACACAAAAAAAATTAATACATGGACAACAGTGAAATGAGGATTTTTTCAAGTGAAAACCCTTACCTGGAAATGCAAACTAGCTTTTTTAGCCTCCTCTTGAAGATGCCAACTCTACTGACAGCTCCAAACTATCTCCAAAATAGCTCCAACCCCAACTCCAAGCATCCAAGATGACTGCTCCAACAAAAACTCAACACTCTCCAAGCTCCCAAACAAACTCACAAAAGCTCCAAATGAGAGGGGTAACCTCCTTTTAAAGGATTGGAGAGGTTGTTTTTGGAGGGAAACAACCCTTGTTTTCCCTCCAAAACCACCTAGAACCTTCTTAAATCGCGTCTAGTGGGTCCGCCATGGCCTGGCAGCTAACCGACCGGTTTAGGATGGAACCGACTAGTTTGACCATAAACTGGCCGGTTAGCACCGATTTTTGTGGTTTTTTGGAGAAAGGCCACCCTAAACCGGGTTTTTCTATCGATTTTGTTGATTTCTGGTAGCATCGGATGTGCTCAAAGTCTCAAATTTTGCAGGGAGGCTTAGACACACGTATTCCAAAATACCCAGAAAGCGTTTTGGGAAATTCCACCCGAATGGGGTTTTATTAAAATAATTAATTATTTTTAATGGGAGTCCAAGTCTAAACTTAGGGAATTAAAATAATTAAAGTATATTATTAGAACTGGGTGTGAAACTTCTAGAAAAAAATGGAGATCGAGTCAATATGATCTAAGCCATTGGTTATGTTTTAATCTGGGCTTTTGGTTATCCAACGAGAAGATTATAAGGAGGACTTCGATGGGCATTCGAAAACACACTGAGTGAGTCTAGAGATCGAATTTCTCAAGTGAGCAACGCAGAGCAGCCAAAGAGTTTGATTGAGTTGATTCGATTGCAGTGAGGGGCAGTGATAGTTCTGGTTGGAAGATCTCTTCCTGAGTCGGGGAATACTTTGCAGAGAAGTCAGAGGGCAGTACGTAGAAGAGGCAGTGTAGCAGCTACGCTGGGCAAATCTGCATACAAATAATTACCAGATAGCAAAAAAAATATGTCTCTTCAAATTTTTGCCATTATAGTTGTCATTTCCCCATTTGAACACATTTATTCACGCATAGCAACGTTGTAGGCTTGAGGAGGTTCGAGATTTTGCAGAGGATCAGTCAGATCCAGTGTCGAAGTGCCGGGGTGTGAGATCGGAAGGGCCAAAGATCAGCATCCAGCCAACAGAAGATCCAACAGAAGGAGGTGATGCAGTCCCCAGCTAGGGTGACGCAGATCTGCGCAGAGGCAACGTGGGGATGTCCAGTTCAGCGTTGGGTCAGATTCAAATCGCCAGTGTCAGTGTGGGGTAATCCGCACTTGTTCTCTATTAGTCAGATTCTCTGTGGATAGCCAGAATTTGGGCATCCAGTTTTATTAAAAAACTTCTGCTTAATAATATCAAACCCTCATCTACTGCACCGATTTTCCCGCATTGGGTTTTTTCCGGGGACTTAGTCCAAAAGATAACGGTGTCAAGTGTGTTTAGTTTTCTTCTTGCTTAGATCTTGTTTCTGCGTTTATTTTTCCACAATTTATTTACGTAGTGAAGGTTGCAGTGTATTTGCTTCAGTATTTACTTGTAGAACACAATAAATAGCTGGCATGGTTAATCAAGTAGAAGCAATACCAGTTTGCTACAATAGGGATTCCGTGTTTTAGGAATTTTCATAGGTTTGACCCGATCTGCCCATGAATTGACCAGTTTGACCCGTTACCGGTTCAAACTGGTCGGTTTTGTTGGAAATGTTGTCATTGATGGCAAAGGAGGTAGCAGATGCAGAAACAGGAACAATTACAAAGAGACTAAGATAGACAATGGAGCAAAGAGGAAATGAAGAGAAAGGCAGAGACAGAGGAAGCAAATACGGAGACAGAGCTGTTATCACAGCAGTAGAGGCAGAGGCAGAGTGACAGAAGCGACAGAGGCAGAGCCACAGATGTCATTGCAGAGAAACCGTTGTTATTTCAAAAATATGTACATATATAGATAAATTTCAAGAATCTTTCATACATTCCGGGCGTTACACATAACATTCCGGGCGTTTGAATCAGTGCGTTATATATATATGGTTTATATATATGCATACACCGAAGAACCAGCGTGAATAGGAGCGGAACCATAGTCAGAGGCGGAACCAAAGTCAAAGGAGCGGAACTCTGCGTTGGAGGCGGAATCATAGTCGAAACAAATATATATATATATATATATATATAAAATTGAAATGCGAAGGAATTAGCGTTAAATCGGTGTATTGAACTATTAAATTAAAACCCTGAGCGGAACCTGGAGCGGAGGAGAGGAGCGGAATCGAGACTTGTGAACAGTAACGGTGGGTTGGAGTGAAACCATGGTTTTTTCCGCACCACCATCCGTCAGAAAGTGTTATTGGAGGAATGGGCAGCGATTCCATACAGGAATCGACACGTGGCATAAGCGGTTTTGATTAAAATGAAATTTCGCGCGTTAACGATCGGCGGAAGACGCCTAGCGAAATGAATAAGATCCGTTGATCTGGGAAAAGGCTATCCAACGGTGGGCGATCGCAGGACTTGCACGAGGTTTAATAAAGGTGCGTGGACGATAAGTCATGTATGTTGTGTGCATTCGATTGGCGGTTGATGGCATTGTGGGCCCGGCAGAAATATACGTAATGAAGTTGGGTTATTAATTTAATATAAGGTCCGGAGGTAATATAAAAGTCGGAGATACGTGCAATGGACTCTGGGTATTAATATAAGGCGACAACCTTGGTGATCATGTTCGACAATAAAGTTGAACTCGTAATTATATTATATATTACCACGGTCTTGACATTTGATTAATTATAATATAATTTAAATATGCGGATGTCAGGTTATTCATATGGACGAATTTCATATATTATATGTGTTGAGATACTATGGTGTGCATATAATGGAATATGCATATATGATTAAATATGCCGAGGGTCTATTAATATAGTTCTAATCACCAAAGGTCCATGTTATATAGGTGGAGCCACCACAAAGTGGTGGTTACAGGGGCTCCACTTTGTCCGTACGCAGCAGCTGGGGTGAGGCCCCGTAGTTCACCACAACCGTTGATCGCTTGGTCAACCGCGATCAGCCAGTCAACTACGGGGGGTGCCTTCCCATTAACCGTCGAGCGGTTCAACCTCCCATAATCCGTTGATCTCTGTCGACGTGCTCCCATTTTAACTCCGCGCTGGTTATCCATGCTGCCGCTTGCAACTGATCCGACAGATGAAATTACATTCCAACAGTTAGCGCATATGTACATATAAGAGATTGTCGGATGAGAAAATGGTTGGACACGAAACTTTGAATGCAATTAAAAAGTGGGAGCAGATATTTGTTTTGTTAATAAGGCAAAGCGTTTCCTGTAAAATGAAACCAAAGATTATACAGTTGATGGAATATGGTAAAGATTGGGAGCACTGATATATCCGTGTGATTAAAAAGGGTTTATAAAAACGCAGAGTTATATTTAAGTTTGACTAAAAGACAGCTGTACATACAGCGGTTATATAACTGGAATGAACAAGAAAAATACAGGGATTCAGAAGAGCAGTGAACAGGTGATATGTACAGATGACAGTAAACAAAGATGATGCAGAACAGTTTCTTAACAGCAGTAGAAAAAGACAAAATCCAGTAAGCCAAAGTTCAGAAGAGGAGCTGAGTGATATTGAAATATGTAATTTAGAATGTGAATGTAAATGACGTAATTATTTTTTATTGTTTGTGATGCAAAGGCAAGTATCCTAAAGAAAAGACAAAATCCCACTGTAGCATGAAATTGTGTACATATTATTATGATTTTTAAATTGAGTTGGATAAAGAAATGAGGAGGCAGAAGACCAAGGGGTATGACCATTCATTTCGAATTCCTAGAGGAAAACAAACAGTCATGAAGAAATTCTATAAGTAATATCATTTTGATATGCAAAGGGCGTGTTAGAAGAGAGAGAGAGAGAGAGAGAGAGAGAGAGAGAGAGAGAGAGCAGATATAGAGAATGCATAATATAGAAGAATAAAGCAGAGAAGATTAAGAGAAGAAGAGCAGATACAGAACAGAGCTGATATCTGGAGTAAATCAGCAAACATTCAGCTTAATAGCTGTCAGTTGTCGCTGAAAAAGGTTGAAGCCTCCTGTAGGTTGGTGCCTACAGAAAATTGAAGGGAGTTGGTGGTTCCTTGCAAGTTGTAGCTTGCAGAATTGAGGTTGGAGCCTCCTGTAGGTTGGTGCCTACAGAAAAACAGTGGTGAGAGGGAGTAGGAGCTTGCCTTTGCATCACAACAATAATAAGATGTGGTTTTCTCCCGTTATGGGTTTCCACTTATATCTGGTGTCTCTGTGCATGATAGTTATGTATTGAATCTGATATGTATCATTTGCTTAATGCCTGCAACTCTCATATTAAGTCTACTGCTATATTAAACTAATACTTGCTGCTTGCATTCTAAGATTACTTGCACATTAAATTGGATATGAAATGAAGGTGTAAATAGCTTAATGAAAAGTTTTAAAAGATCAGGAATGCATTAAACTGATTCACCCCCCCCCACTCCCCCCTCCCTCTCAGTTTAATTAAAGGTTCAATAGGTTTTTAATATTATGGACTTTTGACACATGAAGCCATTTTGAGGCATGACTTGAGGGTATCCCCTTAATCAATGAGTTGATTATGATGATTGGAGATGCATCTTTCCCGTTCCATGCATTTTTAGAGCTTTTATTGCCCTATAAGGGCATGACATAATGCTAGAGAGGAGTTTCGACTCACACTCGTGGGATTTTAGTGGCTTATTTTATTATATTGAGCTAGTGGGTTGGCTTGTAACCCCTTTTCTTCATGTACACTCAAAATTAAACTTGACATAGGGCTTTTAGGCTAATTATTATGAGTGATTGACCTCATATAAGTATATGTTCAATCATTTGTGTTGATTTGGGTAGCATCGGATGTGGTCTAAGCCTAAAAATTGGCAGGGAGGCTTAGACACATGTATTCTAGAGAACCCATAAATCGTTTGTGAAGATTCCACTCGGAAAATGTTTGATTAAAATAATTAATTATTTTGAAAGGGACCCTAAGTCGAAACATAGGAAAATAAAATAATTAAAGGGTATTAATAAAACAGAGTGAATGTTCTAGAAAAGGCGGAGATAAAGTCAAAAGTTAATCTCGACCGTTGAAGTTTCAACGAGAAGATTATAAGAAGGACTTGAAGGGTCATTTGGAAAACACATCGAGACGAAGAAAGAATCCAGAGATCGAAATTCTTTAGTGAATAGTGCTCATGGAGAAGATCGATCGAGATGTTTCTCATAGAGAGGGGCAGGGATAATTTCCAGGAGGAAGAATTCCTGATCTCGAGAGTGCATAGCAGAGGAGGTAGTAGAAGCCATAGACAACTGCGCAGAGCCAGTGACGCAGAGGCTACGTTGGGACTGCGTAGAGCTGTAGAGGGAGTTCGTTTTTTTGTTGAGGAGACAACAGAGGGTCAATGCCAGTTTTCGAAGGACATAAGATTCTAGTTTCTAGCCAGTAGAGAGATCCAACACAGAGACAGAGGCAACTACTGTTGTGACGCAGAGACTGTGTAGAGGTAGCGCAGTGCAACTCGTTTTGGGTGTTGATCAGTACCGGGGTCCCGTGGAGGAGTGAGGTTTGTCTCATAAGATTTTAATTTTCAGCTTCTTTGCATGATTTGATAGATTCGTCAATCATAGACTTGTACCCAAAAAATTACTACATAGTATACAAACCCTCAGCTGTTGCACCGGTTTTCCCACATTGGGTTTTTCCGGGGACAATTGTCCAAAAATAACGGTGTTAATGTGTGTATACTTGTGCTAGTATTTATCCTTGCATTTTTTATTGTGAAGGCTGCAATATATTTCATTTCGATATTCACCGTAGCATACTTTAAATAATTTGTTCAGTTAAACAAATAAAAGAGATTTAATTAGCTGCAATAGGATTCCGGATAGCGGAATTTTCACATGGTATCAGAGCAAAGAAAACAAATCCAGAAGAACCAGTGCTGAATAGAAGAGGGAGGTTAGGACACTGCGTAGGCAGTAAATCAGATTTCCAAAATGATTGTGCAGTCCAGTCCAAAAGGACAAATTTTCGTAGAAAATCTCTCTTCGAGTAAGTCGACAAGAGAAAGATTTCCCGATCAAAATTTGCTAGTGACAGAGTGAGCTGCGCAACAGGTTCAATGTAGAGCAGTCTTCAGGAGGGACGCGGTTTTTGTTGGACTACAAAAGCGTCAGAAAGGAAAATAACACAGATAAGTATGGAAAATTTAGATGTCTCTGAATTGTCTTCTAGATTGGAAGAAGACTTTGCATGTTTGTCAAGTTCAACATCTGCAGGTGTTTGGTACATTGATAGCGGGGCTTTAGCTCACATTACTGGAGTACGAGAATATTTCTCGAGCTATTAGGAAGAACAGATGGACTTCTAGATCACTATGGGAAATAAAACAAAATGCACTTCAGCAAGGAGAGGCACCATAGTGTTTCAAACAGAAGCAAGAACCGACATCAGAGCCACTAATGTGTTGCATGTGCCAGGACTAGGAATGAATATGATTTCAGTGTCTGATGCAGGATCACCCTGCAATACCCAGAATCCTCAATCTTTGTGCATATAAGAATGCATCTCAGAATTTGCCTAAATTAAAACCTCAATACCTGGTTGTGATCTTCGAACTGCTGCTTAAAACTGAAAATAATTACAGCATTCTGCATTCGATTTAAAACCCCTCGGCGTTTACATTCATTTCTTGAATCCAAAGCTCCACCATACATATGCACTTTCTCACGCAATAACGCATCCACATCGCCATCTACGCATTTACCATTTGGTAATCCCAATTTGACTCAACAGCAGCAATGAAATTTGAATGAACGTCCCAATGGGTCTCCAACACCCAATAAACACCCTTTGTTCTTATCAGAACCAAAACTCTTTGAATCGACTCAAAAGCGGACATTAAACACCTTTATAAACAAAAATCTGTGTATAATTGCGCACCACAAATTCTCTTTAACCCAATCCTCAACTTTGTTCCGATCGAAACCAAAGTCCTTTAATGAATTAAAAAAAAACCCCTTTTATAATAGCAGAGAACACTTTACAAAGCAATTTCGATGCATTTTCAATACCAAATATCCAAATCGCGATCAATGCAAATGCCATAATATATATATATGTAACCTTTAACAATTGTTCCGATACAATTAAATCGGAAATCGGCGATCATTTCAAATACCACCCTGTTCCGATCCGATTGATCGGAGTCGGAGATCGGCACCTGCAAGTGTGCTTCCACCTTTTAACTATCCGCTTTTCCGATTCGATCAGCAATCAGAAATCGGAATAATTGCCATGTTCACCTGTAAAATCACGGACCCGATATACCACTTCGCGTTAGATTCATTACTAAATTGGTTGATATGGAAACCTTCCCTTTTTATTTCAATGCCATAAATTCTGGAGAGCTGGCGCACTTTCAAACGCTTCCTATATTCTTTCTCACAGCATTGTAATGCCAACAAACAAATTTGTTGTTTTTTTTTTTATTGAAATCGAAGCTCTCCTTATAGTTTTAAGAAAAAACGCAGATCCTTTCTTAATCAAAATGATCCTTTGAAAACAAATAACATCGTTGAAAAAAAAAACTGTTTTAACAACAGCTCCAGGCATACATATGTTGCATCTTAACAACAGCTCCAGGCACACATCTGTTGCATCCGCCGCAATTAACAAATGACACCAACCATTTACAGATTGATCTAAATCCGATGCGATATACCTCAACCCAATACGCAATCTCAACAATTGAATGCCGCCATAATAGTTTGCAGATCCGTTCCGACTAATCAGAAATCGGAGATTGATAACTATAAGTGGCTTTTTCTTTCCTCCGCTCCAAAGTTCTGATCCGATCCAAATCGGAATCAGAGATTACCAAATCTGAATTGTAATTGAATTATCGCCGATTTGAACAACATCGATTTGAACTTTCGGACACAATGCAATTCAAAATTGAATTGTGAATTAATTAAACTCTACTCAAAGAGATTCGTATGGTCTTTAGACTGTTTCACTGTGTTATAGACTTTACCTTCTGCACTAATTTTAACACGCCTAATTTGCCTCAATCACAGATATTCTTATAATTCAAAATAAGATCACACCCAGACTATCACGAATTCAAGCAAATTCACATGAACCATAATTCAAACTCCATAGCGCGTCACACAAAGAGACACACAATATTTGTTTTATTCATACTAATTCAGAAAAAAAGAGTTCGCCCCTGGCGAATTTACAAAAAACGCAGTCCTCACTCCATTCTGAGTTTTTTTTTTTTCCACAAAAATTCCTCTCTAAAAGAAATCTCCCTCGCACATTACAAATTCCTCTATTTTTTATCCACTAATTCCTCCCACAATAACTAATGAAATCTTCTATTTTTGAAGATCCTAACAAATAAAACCTC
Organism: Pinus albicaulis; assembly: GCA_034641835.2. NCBI lineage: Eukaryota > Viridiplantae > Streptophyta > Pinopsida > Pinales > Pinaceae > Pinus > Pinus albicaulis. The sequence continues at coordinate 1,087,925,449 of CM076583.1, forward strand.
CTATCTATTAGCGCCTGCACACACCTGTTTTAACAAATCTTATCACTAAACAGTCACACTTATTACAATAATAACAAACTTTTTGAGGAATCGACCTTCTCAGTAAACTAAAATTTTGACCAAACAGTAAAGGAAATTCACACTGTCAAGCCACAACATGTGAACAGATTTTTCACATTGCTGGCTAGTTCCGATGCTCCTGCATCAGATTCCCAAAGTTTAAATTAACCATGATCTCCTGATCATGCAATTCTGTTCCGTGTCCTCCTGGATCCCATACTTGGTTTGATAGTTTGTCCTTGGTTACTGCTGTTGTTGTTGTTTGTCCTTCAAGTCTCCATCCTTTATGCTGTAATGCCTCACTATCTGCTGCTGACCTTTTCACATATTTTGCTGCTGTTTTGCTCACTCTAATTTGCAATTCTTCATTCCCTTCACCTGTACCATTTCTTCCAGCCAATCTTCTTTTCTTCTTTTGTCCTGTATTTGTTTTACTAGAATGCTGTAGTATGAGTTTCCATAACTCATCCAATTCTTTGTCCATTTCACTTCTCATGTGCTGAATACTATTCTGCTGCAACTGATTGTGTTCTTGATTTAGATCATCATAATCTCTGTACCAATAATCTTCCATATACATTTCTGAAATGTACAAATGCCCTTTCCCAGGTTCTTCTTCCGGTTTATCATTCCTTACTTCAAATTCCAACATACTTTCCATTAATCCGATTTGTTCTTCTTGGTTCAGATTGACTTCACATTGCCCTTTTCCTGCATTTAAATCTTCATCAAAATTAATCAACTCAATAGACGCAAATGCTTTACCTAGCTTTGACTTATACCACAAATCTGCCATCTCATCTGGAAGTTCTCTCAAAAGTTCTGCAAAATCTGCAATATCTGTTTTGTCATCCTCCTTTTGACTTATTCTTTGAATGTAATTTGATTTGACATCTTCCTGCACTTGATTGTAACTTCCCTCCTTATTCTGCATATGACTATGAGTAGTCATCTCTTCATTTGTTAATACAACAGTCTCCAATAACTGTTTGTCTTTCTTCAAGTCGATATGACCTGCAAACAAAAAAACAACCTTCAGTTTTCAAAATACAATACCTTCCATTTTGTTTTGATGCTTCAAGCACCAATCCTCCATCATAGATCTTTTGGATTTCAGCGGATCCTTGTTGCGGTGACTCCATTTCTCTGAGTCTTTCTTTCTCAATCAGTTTGCCATTCCACCTCTGTTGCAATAGCTTCCACTTCACCCTTTTCTTCAGTCTCCATCTGTATCTTCGGTCTTCACTTGCCATTATTTGTACTGCCAGACCAATTTCTGGTTCTTCATTCTGCTGCCAGCTTCTATACCTCTGCAATTTTATGCCTTCCTCAAATTCATTCTCATGTAGCTGATCATTCTTTCCAAATTTCTGGTTATCTCCATATTCATCTTGCTGAATTAATATTTCTGTCTCCTTCATGCCTCTGAGAACATAACTTCCTTGTTGCTCCTGATCTTGCATTTCACCTTCAAATAATCGCTGCTCAATTTCTCTAATTTCAGCATCATATTTACTAATGCTGTCTTCCACACCTTTTCCTCCATCAGGTTCTGTAAGCTTCATTTCTCCTTTAGGTTCCTTGAGTAATTTTTCCAAGAATTCTATCTCCTTGTGAAATCTCTCCAGCAGATCATCACAATTCCCATTCTCATCTTCCTTCTTTTCCTGACAATTCTCCTGAGTTGACCTGTTTTCCACATTATCATATTGCAAGCATCTTTCATCAATTCCATTAAACAAATTCATTGGTTTACCTTCTTGTAGTCCCACTATGGAATTATCATTAGACTCCTCATCTGACTGTTTCACACCAAACAGGATTTCATCTATGAACTCCTTCTGTTGCAATAGATCAATGCCTTCTTCCTCTAAAAGGGATTCACCATCATACTTCACCTCAAGAGCTTCATTCCTGGTTGTGACAATTTCATCAGGCTGTCCATCATCATCTGCATATCCTGCAAACATACACAAACTATAAGAATCAAAATCACAAGGCTTCATTGCCTCATCTGCTTCCTTTGTCAACATATCTTCGAATTGTTCTAAACTCTGCCAATAGTCCATGAGATCTTCAGCTGACCTCTCATTATCCTCTTCCCCTAACATCTCACCTTGTTCTGGTCTACAAATGGAAACTTCCAATTCTACCTCTGCTTCTCTGAGTTTCTCTGATTCCTCTTGAGCACTCAATATCTGCTCAATCTTTCTCATTTCTTCTACTATCTCTGACTTCACTTGCTGATTTCTCCTTTCTCGTAGCCTTTGCCATTTTACTCTTTTCCTCATGGTCCAAACACTTTTCTGCAACATCTTCATCAATATTCCAATCTGGAAATCTATCTCAGCTTTCTCTCGGTCAAACTCTTTTTGACTCATTCTCATGCCATTTGCTTCGGCATCTTTCCTTCTGCTGTGGCTTCTTTGTGAACTTCTGTTATGACTATCTGCAGTCATTTTCTGCTCCTCTCTTTCCATGAGCTCCTCGCACCTCTGCAAAAAGCCTCTGCAACAGTAAGTCCTCCTTACTGCAATCTTACCTCACTAAGCTCTCCTCACTCAGTCTTTTGGTAAGCACGATCCCCTATCTGGAATCTTCTCTTGAGCAACACCTTTGCTCCCTCTAGGCTTCTGCAATCTCCCACTCTCACTTTCGAGAACACTTCAATTGTCCTCTCTGTCCAATCTCTTATTGGATTTTTCAGGTTCACTGCCACTTCTAAGGATTTTCCCTATTCTGCTTTTAAGAACGCATCTGGTTCTTCTCTCACAGCTTCTCTTGATTTATATTGCTGCAGTCTTCACTCTTTCAACAGAGCCAAGCTCTGATACCAAAATGATGCAGGATCACCCTGCAATACCCAGAATCCTCAATCTTCGTGCATATAAGAATGCATCTCAGAATTTGCCTAAATTAAAACCTCAATACCTGGTTGTGATCTTCGAACTGCTGCTTAAAACTGAAAATAATTACAGCATTCTGCATTCGATTTAAAACCCCTCGGCGTTTACATTCATTTCTTGAATCCAAAGCTCCACCATACATATGCACTTTCTCACGCAATAACGCATCCACATCGCCATCTACGCATTTACCATTTGGTAATCCCAATTTGACTCAACAGCAGCAATGAAATTTGAATGAACGTCCCAATGGGTCTCCAACACCAATAAACACCCTTTGTTCTTATCAGAACCAAAACTCTTTGAATCGACTCAAAAGCGGACATTAAACACCTTTATAAACAAAAATCTGTGTATAATTGCGCGCCACAAATCCGATCCGATTCAATCGGATCTCTTTAACCCAATCCTCGACTTTGTTCCGATCGAAACCAAAGTCCTTTAATGAATTTAAAAAAAAACCCCTTTTATAATAGCAGAGAACACTTTACAAAGCAATTTCGATGCATTTTCAATACCAAATATCCAAATTGCGATCAATGCAAATGCCATAATATATATATGTAACCTTTAACAATTGTTCCGATACAATTAAATCGGAAATCGACGATCATTTCAAATACCACCCTGTTCCGATCCGATTGATTGGAGTCGGAGATCGGCACCTGCAAGTGTGCTTCCACCTTTTAACTATCCGCTTTTCCGATTCGATCAGCAATCAGAAATCGGAATAATTGCCATGTTCACCTGTAAAATCACGGACCCGATATACCACTTCACGTTAGATTCATTACTAAATTGGTTGATATGGAAACCTTCCCTTTTTATTTCAATGCCATAAATTCTGGAGAGCTGGCGCACTTTCAAACGCTTCCTATATTCTTTCTCACAGCATTGTAATGCCAACAAACAAATTTGTTGTTTTTTATTATTATTGAAATCGAGGCTCTCCTTATAGTTTTAAGAAAAAACGCAGATCCTTTCTTAATCAAAATGATCCTTTGAAAACAAATAACATCGTAGAAAAAAAAAAACTGTTTTAACAACAGCTCCAGGCATACATATGTTGCATCTTAACAACAGCTCCAGGCACACATCTGTTGCATCCGCCGCAATTAACAAATGACACCAACCATTTACAGATTGATCTAAATCCGATGCGATATACCTCAACCCAATACGCAATCTCAACAATTGAATGCCGCCATAATAGTTTGCAGATCCGTTCCGACTAATCAGAAATCGGAGATTGATAACTATAAGTGGCTTTTTCTTTCCTCCGCTCCAAAGTTCTGATCCGATCCAAATCGGAATCAGAGATTACCAAATCTGAATTGTAATTGAATTATCGCCGATTTGAACAACATCGATTTGAACTTTCGGACACAATGCAATTCAAAATTGAATTGTGAATTAATTAAACTCTACTCAAAGAGATTAGAAGTATTGGTCTTTTGTTTATTTCTTCATGTTATAGACTTTACCTTCTGCACTAATTTTAACACGCCTAATTTGCCTCAATCACAGATATTCTTATAATTCAAAATAAAATCACACCCAGACTATCACGAATTCAAGCAAATTCACATGATCCATAATTCAAACTCCATAGCGCGTCACACAAAGAGACACACAATATTTGTTTTATTCACACTAATTCAGAAAAAAAGAGTTCGCCCCTGGCGAATTTACAAAAAACACAGTCCTCACTCCATTCTGAGTTTTTTTTTTTTTTCCACAAAAATTCCTCTCTAAAAGAAATCTCCCTCGCACATTACAAATTCCTCTATTTTTTATCCACTAATTCCTCCCACAATAACTAATGAAATCTTCTATTTTTGAAGATCCTAACAAATAAAACCTCCTATCTATTAGCGCCTGCACACACCTGTTTTAACAAATCTTATCACTAAACAGTCACACTTATTACAATAATAACAAACTTTTTGAGGAATCGACCTTCTCAGTAAACTAAAATTTTGACCAAACAGTGAAGGAAATTCACACTGTCAAGCCACAACATGTGAACATATTTTTCACATTGCTGGCTAGTTCCAATGCTCCTGCATCAGTGTCCCAGTTATAGGACAAGGGATATGATGTATACTTCATTGGGAAGAACGCATACGTCAAGCATCCGAGCTGGAAGAATAAGAGGCAAATTGGAACTCGAAGCAATAGACTATACAGATTGCAGCTCGAGTCTCTAATGGCACTGACAGGCAACAATCTTGATGGCAAGAGAAATATGAATGAACTATGGCATAGGAGAATGGGGCATTTGCACCATGGGGCACTGAGGATGCTCGAGAGTCTGTTACTGGAGTACCAGTCGTTAGTATGGAGCATGATGGCGTATGCTGTGGATGCATACTAGGGAAGTACGCTAAGGCAACTTTTTCTGGAAGTGATAACCGAGTAGAAGGCGTATTGGGATTGATACACTCAAACATTTGCGGCCCAATGCCCACGAGAGCTCTCAGTGGTGGTGAATACTTTGTCACCTTCATTGATGATTACTCCAGGAAAACTTGGATTTACTTCCTAAAGACCAAGGAAGAGGTCTTTGATCGGTTCAGAGAGTTTAAAGCTCTCGTGGAGAACATGATAGAGAAGAAAATAAAGGTGTTGTGCTCAGATAACGGTGGAGATAGATCATTATCATATGTGCGCATCAAAGGCGCTTCTCGCCGATTTGCTAATCACATGCAATGATCTTCTTTCTCTCACTGGTGGGCTGTTTCTCATGGGAAGTATCACGAAGGGAGTCACTTTACTTCTTGAAATTTGGATGACATTCACCTCTTTGGCAAAGCAATTCATCTTGACTTGTCAATGGTTACCTAAACTTACTCGTTTTACCTTTCAATCATTTTGAATTGTGATGTAATTGTTTGAGAAATATAATATCAGTTGTTATCCACCCACATGTATGGGTAACCCTAGGAGAATTTTTTTCCTATGATGGAGTTTGCGAGCTAGTAGCCTTACTATGATCCATAGATAACGAGCCTTAAATGTCTCTCATCCACTCTCCAGTCAGTGCATTCATTTGTCTAGTTTGCTCTTCCGATGAAGGTGGGCCGTATATTGTGAGGTATGTTTACCATTTTTCTATTCAAGTTCTTTCATTTCATGATCGAAGGCATTCTAGTATGGATCACAGGTGGAATTGGATGATAGATTGCTATTGGTTGTACACTTGTTCCCTTGCTTCACCTTGGTAGTAATCACTTGCCCCTAGTCCATTGTGACTTTCGTTGGGGCCTTTTTTTCACTGTCGAGGACGGGCACAAATAGGAGGCTCTGATGATGGTAGTATTCAATGTTATCCATACTTAACATTTATCATCATTCCCTTGCTCTGTTTTCCAATATTTTGATTGGTTGTTGTTAGTTGCTCGAGTTGGTTCACTATTAACCTTGTCCTATGAGAAAAAGGGTTTGTATATACTTGAGGTTGATGTAGCTGTAATAAAAGAAAGAGCATGAGACAAAATGTGAAAATGCAAAGTATGACAAGGGATGTAAAGCAAGAAAAAGCCAAATTATAGGTTGAGCTCTACTTGCTCTTATATAGTCGCTTGTCCTCGAGAGTATCCATGCATATCATGCCTATCAAAGTAAAAGGAACTTTCTAAGAACATCTCAGTTTCAATGAAGCAATAATCTCCTCATCACTGAAAGGGGTTATCTCATTATCACATGATAATCAATGAAGCTTGGTGAACAAGTTATGTAAATAAAAGAAAAAGGCAAATATGGGAGCTTGGAAAAACAAAAATGAGGAAGGTAACTCAGAGAAGCTAAGCGCTCCCTCTATAAAGGCAGTCATGGACAATGGTTTTGTATAACCTAGCATAAGACTGACTCCATTCATGAAATAAACCCTGGTCCATAACACCTGCCACATAAACTTATCTTCTGAAAGGGTTGGTCTAGGAATTGTTGCTCCCGCCCACCCAAACTTGGGGTTGGAAGCACCTAATAGGGCCATGTAATAACCATCTCATACCTAAACATGGTAACTTGTGTACAAATCACATGCTAGGAAGACATTTGAAGAAGATGTTTGTGTAAGTACTTTGGTAGCTCTAACATTGAATATGGCCCACTCTGATACTCCTATGGTTCTTGCACCCATGATGTTGATCTCACGTGATACTTTGAGTATTTGTGCTAGATATTGCTCCCAAGTACAACCCACATCCCTTAAGGGATTGTATGATGCTTCTCCAACACTTCAGAGAGGACATCTAGCCATTGTGATAATGATACATGACACATTGACAAAGAGTGATTGATGATGATGACATGGGACCCCTTGGGAGGGTTGTACATTGTTTACCATGATGACATCATGCCCTAGCATGATGATGTCCTCTAATTGTTACCTTAGAGGATGATGTAGGCACCCTTTGTTAGTTTTTGTAGCATAAGACGTGGTCTAGTCATGAAACTTGGCAGAGAGGCTAGAATACATGAGATCTCCAAAACCCAAAAAATGTTTCTGGAATTTCCACCTAGAGATGACTTAATTAGATTATTAGCCTATTTTTTAATGTTTCCTAAGTCTAAACTTTAGACACTGGTTAATTAATCAGAATTAATTAAGTCAAGGTGAGAATAGTCTAGAAGCTCACACGGATCGACTTCAAGATGATCCTAGCCCAAGAGTCTTGGAAAGATGTTTCCCAGCTAGTAGCAGGCAGGACGACTTGATTAGCAGTCAATTCGGGCAACATGTGTGGCAGGGAACTTCAACTTAACGTAGAGCCTGTGCAGGCCTAGTTGGACGACTTTCTTTTTAGACGCAGTCTAGTGCCAAAATTGGCTGGAGTGGGGTAAAGTCCCTCTAGATATTTTTGCCACGATTTTCTTTGCAGTATAGCCAGATTTCGATATCTAGATTATTGTACTCAGAATTTCTCACTGCTGCTTAATAATAAAACCCTCATTTGCTGCAATGATTTTTCCAATTTGGGTTTTTCCGGGGACATTTGTCAAAAAATAACGGTGACATTTTTATGTGTGTGTGCTATATTTTCTCAGTTTCCAGTGCTATTTTATTTCACAGTTTATTTCTGAAAATCACAGTGTGAGTTATTTGATATTTGCCATAACAAATTGCAAATAAATTGTTAAATAAATTAACAATTAGGAGAATAATTTCCAGTTGTTGTGATAGATTTATTTTTTCACACCCTTATGGATGATGTTGGGCTTGTAGATGCTTTTCTTGATGAATAGGCATCCATTTGATGAGGATACATGACTTTTGGGATGAAATGCACTTGTTGGAGCCATTTATTCAATGTTTCACCAAGACTCCGAGATAGGGAGACACAGGTGCGGGGAGACGCACAGGGGGGACGTGTGGGAGTACCCTCAAATTTTAGGAAAATTTTGAGGAGACGAAGGGATGTCGGGGTATATAAGTTTTAATTATATATATTATATATATTTATTATTATATAATTCAAATTCATATTCAATAATGATAGCATAAATAGACTAATAGTAATACATTGATCCACACATAATTGAATTAAATAATGAAATTCTCTGATCCATACTCATCATTCATATTGATACATACATCAGGCATATGATATACACATCATTCATCCATACCATGAGATTCAATAATAAAATTCAATAATGAAATATTCAAATATATTGATCCATATTCATCATTCATCATTCTAGAATCTAAATTGAAAGCAAAACGAACTATAATGTATACTAGATATTGAAGTTTGAACACTAGAATAGTAAATTACTAAATTCAAAATTAAGGGTGAGGAGTCAAGAACCGGTCTAAGGTCACCAATATCTAGAGTCACGACTCAAAAGTGAAAACTTAAAACTGAAAATTAAAAATGGACAATGAGCACCAAAAATAAAATGAACATCAAGGAGTCAATCTCAATGATTGGTCCTCTGCATCCATTTGCTGCATGAATTCATAAGGACCATCAATGGGAATGCCACTATCTGAGTCAGAGTCACCCTTGAGTAACCAATGGAACTCCAACCAAATCATGCTGTAGCTCATCCGGTCCATCCTCCTCTTCTATTTGTGCACCATCTTCTAGATCCACATCCTATTGTGTTGCCGGTCTTGATACTCCGGTGTCTTCTTATGTGCACGACATAGAGAACTGTGCACTGCAACTAGCTTCTTTGCTCTCCCAGAGTAAAGTCAATTCCTCTTGATAGAGTGGATGAAGCTATATGTGGCCCAATTTCTCTTCGCTGTAGAGGAACTAGCAATCTGAGGTAATAAGCGAATAGCAAGTTGTTGGATCTCTGGAGCATCATTCCCATGTATGGTCCACCAACCAATGGGGTCATCTTGGCCTAAGTCATTGCGATCTTCCCTTGCATCAAGTTTGTTGAGGGGACCATTGAGACTTGCAAATTGCATCCGCTGTCTCTTAATTGTTCTCCCTCCTTCCGAACTATACATATTTATTATGGCAGCTCAAAATCCATTTTTGACCTTTGGATCTTCAATGGGAAGAATTCTACCAGTCCTCGCCACATACCATTTTGGGTTGAGTGCATATGCTGCCATGTGCAAATGTGTATTCTTTGAGCATTCAATCCCACCTTCGCTGAATAATGGGTCAAATTTGGGTCGTATAGAACTCTAAGGAGCGATCTTTCTCATGAATGGCCACCTTCACTTAACCTTACATACTATCAAAAGCAAGGTTAATGGAGAACGAGAGTGGGAGCAACATTTTCAGAAGCTCCCAGTTTGGGAGCGAATATATATATATATATATATATATATATATATATATATATATATATTTTGATGCATATATGTCATCAAAAGCATGTAGAATGATGAATTAGATATAAAAAAGCATGAAACATAGATTGAACCATATAACATCAATCATCTAGAAGTTATAATCTTCATCAACCACATCCACAAGTTAGTAACATACAACATATTGAGTCTCATGATTCATCAATCTTAAAGTTTCAAGCTTTCAAAATTCAATATATAACATTTATAATCATTGATCACCAAAGTTGTACTTGTAAGCTAAGTGTAATCAATTACAACAAAGAATATCTAACATGAATTGAAATCTTATAAAATGAAACAACTTTCAACTTTCACGAAGCATCATATTCATAATTCATTACCAATGAGTTATAATTGCCAACTTCAAACTTCAAACTTAAATTGTCATAAATTGTTTACAAAAAATATCATAATAAATATGAAATGTCTAATTTTTGAGTCTTGTTGGAAAATCATGATCTTTGTCATTAATGTCACCCTCTAAGCATTAATATCCAGAGTTATCTTTGTCATTACCTCTGGATTTGTATAGGGATCTTTGTCATTAATATCACCCTCTAAACATTAACATAAGATAGAAAAAACATAGCATGTCAAGTCAAGATTTTGTTTGAGTGATGGTTACATTTTTGGTAGGGTCATGATAGAGGAGTTCGACAACCAATGTCACTAACATTAAGGTACATAGAGGGATTGGTGCTTTTGATTAAATACGAGTTCCATACCCTAATACATGACAAAATCCAATGGAAACATTGCAATTTCCCCAATCCTGAAATCCTGAAAAAATGATAAGTCCACTGGATTTTGAATGAGATCTAAAATTGTACTTTCTCCATATGAAATCCAATGAGGTTGGAACTATGAAAATTCCGTTACTCAGAATCCTACTACAAAAACTGATTAGATTTCTTCTATTTGTTGATTTACTGAACAAATTATTTATCGTGTTCTACGGAAAATATCAAAATCAATATGCTACAACCCTCACAAATAAATACCGCGGAAATACAATGCAGGAAAAACTAGATGCACACACACATAAGTACACAATTATTTTTGGACTAAATCCCCGGAAAAACCCAACTAGGGAAAACCGATATAGCAATTGAGGGTTTAATATTAAGCAGTAGAAAATCTGAGTACAAATCTTTGGATGCCCAGATTGACTATCCAATACCGAGAAATAACTGACAAACAATCTAGTGAGAAAATTCTCACTTCCACAGGTGTTTCGACACTAACCTTAGCTCTGAAAGAGTTGCTCTACGCAGTGACTGCGTCACCCTACACAATTCTGCATCACGCAGCTGGGAGCACTCGTTCTCCTCGACTCTGATCTTCTGCTGTTTGGAAACTGGACCCTCCTGGCCTCTGGAAACTCTCTTCAGCTTCTGGCACTGAATCACCTCTGCCTCCCAGCAAAATTGCGGATTTCCTCTGAAGCACTGTGCAGCCTTTGCGTGGCCTCTGTGCTGCCTCTCTATGGAACTGCTGTCTCTCTGCTATGCACTCACGGGATCTATAAAACTTTCCTCCGGCAATACTATCGCTGCCCCTCTCACTGCAGTGAGCTCACTTGCTCCCTTTTCGACAACTCAGCATTGCTACTCTGGAAAATCGATCTGCTAGCAAGTTTGATCTCTTTCTCTTAGCGTGTTTTCCAAGTGCCCATCAAGTTCCTTCTTATAATCTCTCATTGAGACATCAATGACCATGATTAGATCTTAATCGATGGCTCAGATTAACTTGGACTTGATCCACGCCTTTATCTATAAGATTCGCACCCGACTTAATTAATACCCTTTAATTAATCATATTTCCTAAGTTTAGATTTGGGAAATATTAAAAACTGATTAATTATTTTAATTAAGTCATTTCTGGGTGGAATTTCCCCAAACGATTTATGGGTCTTGGAGAATACGTGTCTTAGCCTCTCTGCAAAATCTCAAGGCTAGAGCACATCCGATGCTACAAAAATCAACAGGAACCACTCGCAAACATCTTGAGTCATTTTATGGTAATGTAAAAAATTTAAGTAAAATTAACATTACCATGAATCACATATCAACACTATGGCCATAGGCTTGATCATTAGGCTGCCCCATTGAAAAATTACTATTTCTTTGAAAAAAAATTACATTTGGAATGTTTTTGCAATTTTTTTTTGCAAAAAAGGCTAGGGAGCGAAAATTTCACTCCTTGGTTGCTCTCGAGTCCCCCGAAGGGACCGCGCTCCAGGAGAGGGTTTGAAGGGGGGGGGGGGGGAGCCGCTCCCTCGCAACCCTGATCAAAAGTCTCATAGATTTCTCCAAGGTTAGGAGATTTTTTGTTGGTGTAGCGAATGACCTCAACTATAGGACGTAAGAGTGACACCAAATAACCACAATCTGTCCATCAATCCATATCCAATATATGAACCTTGATTTTCTTCCCTTCCTCTATCTTGGATTCTGCTCATATGTTCCAATCTGGAGTCACAATCATGGCCTGCAACGTTGACTGCACCTCCAACATCCTCTCTAATAAAAGAAAATAACTAGCATATCTAGTGACTATAAGCTTGAGGAAATTCCTTCCTCCAATGAGACCTGTACAAGGCCAAAGAGGTGTGGTGATTGTAAATAAACTTATGCACATTTCTTATAGCTGTCACCAAGTTAGATACCCACTCAATTTTGCCAATGTCTTTCAGTGCATTGTTGAGTCCATGCACACAACAAGGGGTCTAGAAAATATTCCTGTATTTACTTTGAATCATTAATCCTGTTGATCCACACATTGCTGCTGCATCTGTCACAACTTTTACAACATTTTTAGGCCCAAACTTTTCTATTACATCACGAAAAAGCTCAAATTGAAAATTTGATTCTTTGTGCTTTCCAAAACAATCAATACCTCTAAGAAAGAAGGGCCTCTCTTGGCAAGTAACTATGATGTTGATAAGTGGACGTTTGGCGATGTCTGTATGCCCATCCATAACAATAGAACAACCTTCCCTCACCCATGTCTGCCTCATACTTTCCTTTCACACATTAATATTGGCCACTTGCCTTTCTAATATCAATGTCCTCAACTTATGTTCATCTGGGGGTCAATATGAGGGGTCTCCTGTTGCAATTGCCTTGACCATCTCCTTGTAATAAGGAGAGTGACTAACATGGAAAGGAATGCCATTGGAAAAAAGAAATTTGCCAATGGTATCATCTGTATCATCACGATTCAAGTTACTATTCATCCTTGCAAGAGTTGGTCTCATTGCATAAGAATGGGAAACCTCAACCTTGGATGGAGTCCCAATAGGAGATGGTGGATGCATAGTTTTCTTTCCTTTCGAGTTTCTTTTGGAGCTTGTGGCTTCTTCAATATTTTGATGAGCTTGGGCCATGACATTTTGGCTTGAGAGAGTGCCCTTTGCATTTGCTACCATTTGCATCCTCAAGAGCTCTGATCTTTGTAGCAAGGTTAATTTTGTACATATATCAAACCCTTTGCTACCTACACCCAAAGGATGCATCCTGACCTAACTATAACTCCCAACCCAAGAATGGCCACTAACATTGCATGTCCAATGGCGTGTTGCATCTCTTTTGTTTCTAGGATTTGGGTTGGTTGAGGGGCCAACCATTTTGGTAGCATATAACAAAAGTGGTTTGCTCATATTAAACATCCCTTTTGCATATTGTGCCAATGTCTTTGATGGGGATGGAATGAGAGTAGCACTAGCTGCACTACTTGGGTTTCATTTATTATTGATGGGATCACACTTCCAAGTTGACTTTCTATTTGGGGATCATATTCACTATTACTATCAGTGCCACTATGGCTGCTGTCGTGATCACTCATATTGTAATTATCTGTCGATTTTTATTTTATTTTTAGTGACCTGCAGGAAGGGTTTATAAGTTTTAATGGTTTCGGCATTGCAAATGATGAGTTTCAAGGTTCTTTCATCAGCTCTCACATTTCCTTCAAAGATATCAAACTTTGTTTACATAAATGAACCAAGATAAAAAACACAAAGAGAGGGCCGAGGCACTTACTCTAGAGTCTAAACTTTAAAGCTTCTGTAGATCCAAATTTCAATTGCTGTGTTCATTCAGTGTTCACTGTTGTTGACTCTCGAGCGATAGGGAGGCAACCTTAATAGTAGAAACCTTAGATCATGGAACCGCGTTCTTAAAAAGCACTGCGATATGTCGATGTGGAGAACCAATTGGATCTAATCAGTTAGGTCGTGATCTAGTTGAATGTTGGAATGTTTGACATGATGATGACTTAGGTTCAAAACCTGGAAGGCATGCTCCCCATGATAATGCAGATGAACCGATCTTTCTACGGGATTTTGTGAAGGTGGCAAAAATTGGTCTTCCAATAAATTCTAGGTAGCCTGGAGGAGAGTGGCTTGAAAGTTGACGACGGTGAAGTGAACAAAATTCCTTCTCAAGTTAAGTACTCCAGAAGACTTGGAATATCAGAATATCCATCGAGGATACAAATATTATATTAGAAAGTATGATGAATGAATTGATTGATTGTTACAAATGAGGCCTGCTTATATACCTAGACAAGTGCCTCTTCACGAAAGGTCATGTCTCATTTAGACATGCCCTTTCAACCTAATTACTAATTAACTAATTAATCATTATTTATATTATTTTATTCATTGCATTGCCTTCCTCCTCAAAAAGCTTTGTCCTCAAAGCTTGTTGATGAAAAAGCTTGATCTCTTTTTCTACTACGCATGTCTTCTTGCCTCGAGACAGTCATCTTTGTCGATACAAGTGGATATGATCCTCTAAGTGACAAACAAAACTGCCGCATTGAGAATGGATCGGACCACCCTAAGTCAATCTTTTGTGGAATCCTACGATGACTTGAAACTTGTGATGAATTATCACTTGAGCGGATGACACTGACATTAGTATTCTTTGGAATATCAGCTTATTGATTCTGTTTTGAATACGTAGCTTGATCGAGTTGTCTACTCCCATGATTCAGATGTCGATAGGGAGCTTTTTTTATTTGACTTTCCCTTATTAGGTGCGTGGCAACTTTTTGATTTTCTTCTGGCGAGGATGTTGTTGAGTTGGCTACAAAACCTTCACATGGGATGTTCATCATCTGAACTACAACATCTAAGATTGTATTTTCTGCAACTTGCTTCTCTGCTTCTTGAGCTGTGACATTTACTGGATCAATGTTCGTTTTTTCTTCAACTTGAACTTCTACATTTGAAGGTTTCGACGATTCCTTTTCGACAAGTTGTTGCACCTTGTTTTCTAATGACTTCTTGTCTTTCTTCAACTTCTTCATTTGCGTTAGTAATTTGTCGATGTGGTCCTTGAGGCGAGCAACTTCTTCATTCTTGTTAGTGGTGATTTTGCCAATTTCCTTTTGCATATTTTGTATCACCTTTTTACCTTCTTGAAAAATTACTTTTGAAAAAATTTCTTGTATGTCTTCAGGGGTCATTGAATTTTGTTTCAAGTTAATGTCATGTAGCGTTATTTTCTTCTTTTTGTAGGAGAATGTCAAAAACTTCTTTTTTCGAATTTAAGATAAATGACCCTAGGGTTTCCATCCATGGTGAACCCAACACAATGTCACTATTGTCAAAAAGTAAGGCTTTCTCGGTAAATTGAGAGATAAAAGTATAATCCTCGATATTTAGTTGTAGACTTTTTATGTCGTAATGTTTTTTGTTAAAAATGTCTAATTTTTCAATTATATTTGACTCAGGAATCACCAATTGGTTGGCAAGTCTCTGACAAACCATCTCTAGCAGCTCTCTGAAATTAGGAACATGTGATCTCATTAAATGATATGGCTGTCCCAGATCTATTTTTAATGCAATAGTTGTACAAGGTCATGCAAATACTTATGAGCAGCCAAGACAATAAGCTCCAAGTCTAATTAAACGTACTGTGACTAGACCATAGTCATTCCTCAGATTTCATGCTTAATAAAGGAGCATGAATCAGTCAACAATTAGGGTATTTCTAAAAGGCTTCAGATCAGTGCGATAGACCCAGATGAAACCTTTGACAAGCAACAGCCAACTGGAACTCTTTTAAATTGATTCCTTTTGCAAAACGCTCAGTGCAGTCTGAGGTCACAAGCATAAGATATTTGGCCACTGTCAAGGAGTCTGAATTGTTCAGATACACGATGGTACAGTGCTGCAATGACTATAATAAACCCAGGTCTGCAAAGTTCAAAATATATTAAATGCTTCAGATGTGCCCAGAAGGAAGTTCGATCTTGTGCTCTTACTAGGGCCAATTTGCCTTTTAAATCACTGGTTAGGGAACTTGAATTTCACACCAGATCAGTCACAGTTCGGCCTATGCGCCACATTAAATTTCAGAGATACAAGTCACAAATGTAACAGGATAGGAGCCGCACATATGTATACTTGGGCTTCGGTTGAAGGTGCAATTTCAGGACATCGTTTAGCATTCATTATGAGAGATTATTACTGCGCAGAATAAGGTTTAAGAACAGTCCTGGAGCTGCTTCCAAATAGAAGGTCGGATGGCCTTGGATGCCCACGATAGCCTTGTGCCAAGCAATAAAACAAACCAGTTTCACTTGCTTTTATTCTCCTTAACTGATCCTTGAGATTACACAAGAGCTGCAGAGATTTTGATAAAATTGTTGAGTAAAACCAGTGAAACCCTTGGCCCAAAACAAAAGAATAACCCTTCTTCTACTTCAACCTCTTTTAAGATTTATCAGGACTACACAGGGCACAGAAGATTTTAGAGCGTACTTCCTTTGATGTGCATTCAAATCATGCCTTTGGTGAGGGATTAAATCTTAACTTATAGATATGAAAGAGGGTTTTGGGGCTGACTTATAAAAGGAGGGAAAAAACAAATTTTTAAATTCGTTGGGGTCAAAGATTTTCTTTAAAAATAAGCCGACTTGAAATAAATTTTGGTGGGAGGCCAAAAAATAATTTGAAATATAAATTTTGATACCCTATATTTTTGGACCATAGTAATAATCAATTTCCTCCAAATTTTGGTCCATATATTTAATACATATTCAAGGATTATCTTTATGTTGAGATTTGTGTATTGTTGTGGTAGCTTCGGATGTGCTCTAGCTCCCAAAATTTGTGCAGGGACTAGAGTACATGAGATCTCCAAGGCCTAGAAAGGGATTTGAGAAATTCCATCCAGTTTGGGAGATAATTAGTTAATTAATATTTTTGATTAAGGATCCTAAGTCTAACTTAGGAAAATTAAAATATTAAAG
The DNA here is from genome assembly GCA_034641835.2 of Pinus albicaulis. NCBI lineage: Eukaryota > Viridiplantae > Streptophyta > Pinopsida > Pinales > Pinaceae > Pinus > Pinus albicaulis. The sequence goes on from CM076583.1 coordinate 1,087,942,507, forward strand.
GTAATTAATTTAAGCATGTGATGGAAATGACTTAAGTCACACGGATTAAGCTTTCTTTTAATCTTAGTCGTCAAATCAAGATTAGATCACGGCCGTTGGTTTCCCAACGAAAAAAAGTATAAAGGAAAGACTTGGGGTTAGTTGGAGAAGACACACATGGAGGCAGAGCACTGAGACTAAGCTGGAATTCTAGGGCGTGGTTTGCGAAGAATTTCCAGAAGTGTTTCAGCTGTAGCGAGGGGTATTATTGGCTAAGGGGATGATCTGATCCTAGAGCCAAGAGTTAGCAAGAGGCAGAGAAGCAACAGTGAGAGCAGTGCAGAGGGAGTAGCAGCTGCACAACAGAGAGGGCTTCAGTGCTACGCAGGGCCAGAAAGGGCAGCGCAGAGGCAGCAAAAGGCCATCAGGGGTTACGCAGGCCAAGTAGAGGCAGCGCAGGGACTGCGTCACCCAGTCTGGGGTTACGCATGCCTATCTTGAGCAGCGCAGGGGCACCAACAGGCTTGCAGAGCTGACGTAGAGGGCTTCAGAGCAGCGTTGGGGTTTCTGAAGACAGAAAGGGGCTGAGTTCTGTAAATCCCGTTTGAGGGTGTGAATAGTCCAATTTTCCATCTCCGGAATTGAAGTATTGCTACATATTTTTGTTTTCTCTGTCGGGTTTAAACCAGCAAGGTGCCCATATTTGTTGTACTTAGAATCTACTTAATAATATAAACCCTCCAGCAGCCAGAAGACCGGTTTTCCCACATTGGGTTTTTTCGGGGACAGTTGTCCAGAAAATCTCGTGTGTCACTTTGTCTATGTGCATGTATTCAGTTTTAGATCTGTATTTGTGAAGAACTGTTAATGTGTTTACTTTAATGTTAATTCTGAAATTTCAGATTAATAACTTGATTAAGTAGGAGAAGTATAACCAAATTTAACAGTAGGGTTTCTGCATAAGTAATATTCAGAAATTTTCACATGGTATCAGAGCGATTGCAGATCCAGCTAGATCACCAACAAGAAGACTGAAGAATCCTTGCTGCAGAAAGCAGCAGCAGCCGCAAAAAACTGGACTAGAGAGGACAACGCAGCAGAAGAGGGAAGTAGAGCCTCGCAGACACCAGAGTGACGTAGTCCCCACGTAGTCTGCACGCAGGCCCACGTACTTATTGCGCAGAGGCAACACAGAGACAGCGCTGGGATTGTCTTCTCACGCAGAGGCCAGCCAGGGTGACGCAGTCTTGAGGCTGTGGCTAATTCAGAGTGTCAGAAGCAGTGCTGCAGAGTTTCAGTAGTTGCTGGTGGGGTTAAATTTCTGAAGGTGCAGAAATTAACTTGAGCACTAGTTGACAAAGAGCGGGAGGAAAACAACTTCTTAGAGGATTTCCAGCCAAAGAAATCTGCAGATCGATTAGAGGATTGAAGAGAGCTGATTCGTTGTGTTTGGCAGATTTCCAAGGAGGAAATCAGTTGTCAGAGGGAGCAGAGGGTGCCTTTTCGCCAAGAACCCTAGATCCGAGCTTCAGTTGAGAAGCGGGGAGAGGAAGATCTGTTCCGATAGAGTAGATCTGAGCAGATGGCACTTCACGAACAACGTGATCAGGATAATTAATTAATTATCTCCCAATTTGGATGGATAATTAATGGCTGAACAAAATGAATAACAAGCACAATACTGGAAAATTCACTCATGGTCTTTCTAGCAAAATACTAGAGAAGCACAAATGAAGAGAAATCCAATGGTATGTATCATGATTCATGATACTTGGCGACCATGTCTGAGAATCCAAGAATTTTTTTTCAGAAACAGAGAGAATAATTGTCAATTGAAGAAACAATTCCCTAAGTAAATAAAGTGCTTGCTAAAAATATCAAGATTGGCAAGGATCTTACATGGGAACAACTAATGCAGATATGATAGGTGAAGTAAAGAGCAACTCAAGCCATTCCAAATTGAAGAATGTAATGTTTCAGTATATATTAATCGTGAGCACACACATCTATGATTTATCTTCAGAATATGCGGACAATATAACTTACAATTCCTCTGCCAACATAGAAACCTTCAATTAGTCAGGCCAGTCAGCCTAAAGCTATCACCATTCCCAAGAATGCAGATTAGCAGCTGTCTGCTTTGTCTGCTCCAAACAGCTTAAAAGGGCTTCCATTGACAATCTCTCTGCTGACAATCTCTCCATTGACTACTGACCGATTGACAACTTAGTCTACTATTTATCAGTGTCAACATAATGAAGAAATTATTGGGTAAGTCATTGAATGAGGTCCTCTCATATAACTTTTGAAAGACATACTATTTTTGATATAAGACTTGTACCGATATTTCAAATTCAAGACATAATATTTTGATACTGCCCTGCTCTGGGTTGGGGAAGTTGTTGCAAGTTGAATATCTGCTTCTCAATTTCATCATCGGATCAAATCCCTATAGTGGTGATGTGTGTTGTATGTCGAATGGAGCATGGTGCCTGTTGGGTAAGTCTACATGTTTTTGTCTGCTGGCTGAACCAACATGACAATTAGGTGATTGTAACCTTCTGCTTCATCTTGGATGCTATAAATACATGAATGTAATGTGATGGAATGTACAGTCTTTGAGGGAAAAAGGAACTGATTGCTACAGCCTCCCACTTCTGTTTCTTTTCCCTTGTTTGCACTCTTTGCGTGTGGTAGCTTATGTTATATCTCTCTGGTTTATAGCCCTGAGGGTTAGCTCAAGCAGCTGGTGCCACTGTTGGCAGGATTTTGCTGATAATCTTACATGCTGTGCAGGTCCCAAGTTTGATTCCCATCGGGTTAGGTACACTTAGTCGATGCTGTGTGCTTTAGACTGGGGGCCATCCTTGGAATGAGGGGAAGTGTCCTAGCCTCCTATGGTTTCCTAGGATGCTATTTCAAAGGGAAAAATATCTTTCTGATTCAAGTTATGCTTATACTTTAGATAAATGAATGTATGTGAATGATCAACTTGTAATAGAATACAAGCACTTGTTTGCTTGCTCTCAGATAAAGCACAACTTGAGTAATATAGCCACACAGTCTGCATGTAAACAGAATCACTGTGTCTTCTGGTTAAATGTTAGTACCCTAGATATTTCGTTCTTTAGTTAGCGACATTTTTCCTATCATTTCTTCTTTTCTGACTGCTGTTGCTTGTTGTATAAAGACTTGCATTAAATCTTCTTTTAAAATTTGATCTTTAAATTACGCTAACAGTATGGATTTTCCTAGAATTTATATTTAGAGAATTTTCATGTATCTATTTAACAATTTATTGCCATTATTTTGTAATTAGAGGTTGTGTTTTCGTTTCATTCTATCTATAAGTACTGCTGTTTGCATTTCAGGAGCATTGAGAAGACTGAAAATGTTGCAATCTCAACCAGATAATCAATTTTGCGCAGATTGCGGTGCTGACAATCCCAAATGGGCGTATGCAGTTAACTTTTAATTAACAAATTTAGTTTCTTTGTTTTGCCTCCATTTGCTTGTGGCGAAAAACCACTATATTCCTTTTATTGAAGTATTCATTCTGCAAGCTAGTATTATATACAAGTGAGAGTTGGATGCTTTACTCCCCAGGTGGCATTCCTGAAAGCGTTTTGTATCGAACAAGCATTATAGGGTCTTTTGTACTTTGATTTAATCTATAGTGTACAGTTAAATTTACAAGATTTCAATATGGCTAGCAATAGAATGTGTTTCCGTCTGAATTGATATTAGGTACTGTGGATAGTATCATTGTAAATGTGTGAGTAGAGAAAGTAGATCCACCTTAGGCAAGAGTTGCTATTTTCCACCTCAAATTACATTGCAGCTTATCTGCTATTATTTAGATTTATGTTAGTTCTAAGTTTGACGTTTCTAAAGGCCAATCTTCTTACAAAAATTATTTGTCTTGTGCCTTGAATGCAACTAACTGATATGCAATCCTCCTCCATAATAATTTCAGCCCCCAACATTGAGCCAAAAGTTGAAATCATGTATGTGACATGTCAGCTCTGAAATATATATCTATGTTTAAATTCATAGTTGTTTTGCAAGGCTAGAAAAACAGGCTTAGCACATGTAGATGGGTAAAAATTGTAGCTTGTATAAATTCTCCTGATAGAATTCTGTGATGTGTGAATCCTATAAGGGTTGATGCATGGACAGACATGTATGAGAATCATATGCTTCAGCGCCTGAGATTCTATGCATACAAATAATGAAAATCCATATTAGGGTGATTCAGATCATTAGGTGGATTCAAAGAGTATAATAAATTACTAGCTCGATAGATAAAAGTCAGATATCACAGGAATGGAATCTCTATTCTCCACAATTCTAGGCTGAATCAACAGTCTGCAAAACTATTACTCTGCCCTAAGGTCATAAGAAATGAGATTGTGGGTTTTAAACCAGAAACATGTTACCAAAGACATATAGTCCATCTTATGTAAAGTGTAATATGTAGGCAAAATCTGTCATATATCTTAAAATTTACTGTCTGACATGCCTGTCTCAACTAAAAAAAATCGGAAGTTGGATAATATTATATATATAGGAAAAACAGAAAGCTTCTTATTTTAGATGTATAAATGCTTACAATGTTGCCCAGCTGTGCCTGCAGGCACAAAGACACTTTATAAAAGCTGAATTCCTGAGATGGTCTCAATAATGTTCTGATGCATCGATTAATTTGGGAGGCCCAGACACGCTGGTAGCAACAATAACTCTTTTATCTTCTATAGACTGGCTGCAGCAATACAAAATTTAAAAGAAAAACATATAAACTTGTACTGCTAACATCATTAGCGTCCTGCATTATGCAGCTAGGTTAAAAGGATATCCAAGGCTGGTAGTGTTGGGTTATGCTGGCTTTGTTAGTGGTCTTCATCTTCATCTGATTGACTAAGTCACATGACAGAACTTAGAAGTACGTGGAGTATATGGGAACATGAGTGTCTGACATGGGACATGTCAACTCTTTGAATCCCTTCAAATTTCGATTTTGCCCTTCATCTGCACAATGAGAGACTGTAAGAACTCTTTCTGTCTGGATGAAAGTGAGAAATTAGTAATGCTTTTTTTTTGGTTCTTCTTAAATTTGAACAGGCAGTACATGGCTAGGGCACGTGTCTCTGTCTGACACATGAAATATGGACATGGAGGCCCTGGGGGCTGTGTCCTGTTACTTAGCTGATGATGTGTTTATTTTGCGAAGGCCATCATAGACCATTTTTTCTTCCTTGGTCTGAATATACTTGAGAGTGCTCCAGTCCCTCTTGAAGTCAAATTGATGTTATTTATGATCTCCCTTCCAGAATGTTGCTTGTCCTCGACTTCCTTGATGTCATTTTGCATATTTTTGATGGTCATTTAACTGTCATGATCTGTTTTAAGTGTCCTGGTCTGCCTTTCTTGGTAGATGAACTGGTATTTTTTTGGTGTAAGCTTACTCAAATCATTCTGCGGAAACACCATTGCCTTGCTCCACTGCCAGATTATTGACCTGCCAACACCGTCATTAAATTGGGATTCTGAAATTGGAGCGGCACATAATTTGACAAAAATGGAAGAATCAAGCAGATTGCATCGATCATAGAGACAGACATTAAGGGTGCCAATTTCCCTCTGTGCCATGTTTTTGCCATTTGGCCAGCCTCCCTGCCCTCATGTTCAGATCTCTTTATAGTATATACACATATGAAGAGATTGCATCAAAATTACTAAACCTATGGATTTGACTTATAGTTCTTCACACCTATTATTAAGGTGGAATAAAATGTTTATCCCAAGCAGTTGTCACCAATGTAGCTGGGCAGTTGCCTAGATCCATGCCAGAAGGTGCCAGGTTCGGATCCTGTTGGGTTAGGCACACTAGTCTATGTTGACAGGTTTACTAGGGATACCATTCATGAATGTGGGGAAGCATCCCCTGGTTTCCCTGTGAGGTTTTCCTGGGAAAAGAAGTCGGTGTCTCCAATATTTTTCAACCCATGATGTAACCACAAATACAAGCCATTGGAAAGGGCACAACCTATGTCGCTGTGGGCATTTCCAGAAGGAAACAGGTTCCCAAAATTGAAGCTGGTTGGAAATGGCTTGAAAATTTCAGAGGAACATTTCCCAGCTATTTTTGGGCTCAAATGGTCATTTCAGCCCTTTTATCTTTTTTTTTTCTTTAGCATTTGTGAGTGTCCTCGGACTAACACAACTGAAAGAGGAAAAGAAGAGCAAAAAGATGCTTTTGGTTTTGATTTTCATCTTGAATAGGTGAAACTAAGGGCTTAAACTGTCAACTGTCATATGGACCACTTTCAGACAAGTTAGTTTGTATACGACATGAACACTCTGATTGATGCATTCTGTATGGTGTTTCTTTTCAATATAACCTTGACCTTTTCAACCAATCTAGGTGCTTTCTAAAGCATCTGACAATCTACTTTAATAATCACATATCTTCTGATATTGTCAGGTTGCGGTTTTTGACAATCTATAAGTAGAAGCAAAATGGATTTGATGCAATAGAAAGCTGAAACAATCGCGAGATCAAACAAACAACTGTTTTGTATTGCACTATCTATACTTTTCGGTATTTTCATTTAAACTAAAAAATTGAACATGATAGCGTTGGTGTATTAGCCTTACAATACTAGGAGTCGAAGTTTAATAAAGTGACTATGATGTCTAACAAAGGTCGCATTATGTTAAATGACCACTATAGATTAATAAGGTGTCATTAGCCTCGATGAGACGTAGTCACATTGTGTTAAGTGACTGCTATATATTAATACAATGTGATTAGTTGACGAGACTTGGTCCCTATGTTCCTATTTGAGTTAATGTGTGGAGTAAATGTTGAATGTTTGAGTCTAGAGTTGAAGATTTTGAGATCATAGAGTTTTGAGTTGAAAGATGTTATTTGAAAATGTAGAGAGACATCAAGCTGTGTTTTGCACAACAGAGGGATTATAGTGGAGAATAAAGTTAAATGTAGTTTTTATTAATATACGAAGTCCAAAACAAACTCAATCAATCTCCATAGAAATTAGACTATATTAATTTTTTTAAAAAAGGACAAAAGTATATTTTTTGTTAGATAAGATAATTTTGAAGATGGTATCATTAAAATGAGAAACATTCAAGAATAGTGACGAAACAAATGGAAATTATTTGGCAGCCATTCTACATACAGTGCTGATCTGGTTTATGATGGAGGAGACAATTGTTGACAGAACTTAAAGAATAATTCCTAAGTAGATGGCGAAGGTCCGGGAAATAATTTAACACAGAGAATCCAGTGGTGCAACAGATGCATTTCTTGACTGGTATTTCCATCAACATCCACGAGAACTTCTGTTTTCCTTGTTAGTGCGACTCTGTAAATCCCTTGGTTGCATATTCTGAAATCTGCAGTTGGCGAAGGTCCGGAAAATAATTAAACACAGAGAATCCAGTGGTGCAGCAGATGCATTTCTTGACTGACATTTCCATCAACATCCATGAGAACTTCTGTTTTCCTTGTTAATGCGACTCTGTAAATCACTTGGTTGCATATTCTGAAATATGCAGACCCATTACAACCATAGTCTTCTATTTTTGGTCAAGCGGACCTGTCACGTCAGTGTTTAATCTATCAGATTATGAGACAACAAATGTAAAATAATTAAAGACCATATATACAACAGACTTAGATTTTAGTGACAGAAGTTTATACCAGTATTCCTTATTGAAATATTTTCAGGCAGCAAAAGAGGCAGGTCCATATTAATTTTTGGTTCTAAAATTGTTTCTATTTCCTTGCATTTCTTATTGCTCAACCACGATTTGATTGAGTGAAACCACTGTTTTGCACCTACTAGGGCACACAATTCTGCAACAAGGCTAGGGTAGAAGTGTAGACACCATCCTAGTAGTTTGCGGGCCTAGATTATAAGCATTTCCCGAGACACTGTTTATTTTGATTAACACGTTCTTTGCTTAGGACAGTTACTTCAGTGTTCCATATGAGCCCATTTATTAATCCATCTTAATTCTAATTAGCAATCACATAAATCATACTGACAGTAACTGAAGAAAGAACATAAATGCTAAATGCAGAAGACAAACCAAGGACACAAGGATGTGGCACCAGCCACGGAAAAACCCCAAGAAGGGGAAAACCCTTGATCGATTCTTCTTATTATCAGTATCAAATATTCAGAGAGAGAGAGAGAGAGAAAGAACATTAATACAATGGCCATATATGAAGATTCAACATCACAGCCTTTAGATTAGAAGATGACCCAAGCAATTCTGCAAGTCAAGTGCTCTGTCAACAGCAAGCAAGATCAGCCTTGTCCAATGGTCAATGATGGTCTTGACTACAGTAAGAAGGTATTTGATGAGCTGGAACTTCTTCAGATGGAGACTGAATCTTGATAAGGGTTTATTGAATGACTGCTGTAACTAGGTTCCATACCTCCATACCTTCCTTCAGGGCAGCGGCACTTCTAATAGGAATACTGATCATATTCTTGGGTTGATCTGGGCTAGATTCAACCCTTAGAATTTACTCAAAGCTTTCCAGCATCAATGGCTCAGAATGTCTAGGCACCGTGGCAACGGCTCAGATCAGGGGCTGTCGCCTTGATTCCCAATCTTTCCGTTTAAGTTGACTCCCAATAGCAGACTGAGGGGGATAGACCCTATGGAAATGGAATGAAGGAGAACTAGTTGGTAACCAACTAGTTTGGGAGACACAGTTAAGCGACCAAATACTCGTATTAGATCCAACAAGATTTAAAGGATTCAGTTAGATTTAGATGATTGATACCAGTGCTTTCTGGAATAAACTTGCTAAGAAATTTGGGACCAAGTACTTGATGTGCTACTGTTGCTTGGATGAATAACTATCCTATATGTAATGCAAATCTAGAGACTAATGTGAAATGCATGAATCTTGGTTAATTTTACTTAAATACCTATTCTAAGTTAAACCCTTCGATCCTCTCTATATTGAGGCTGATTTCGTAGTAAGTGGCAGAGAGAAGTTAAGGTGAAGCACACTAAGGTTTGATTAATGATACATTTCCTGAAAATATCACGTACCCGGTGCCTCCGGCGCTGCAAAGAGCTGTGGCTCTGACGACTGCAACGCCACCGTTTTAAGTACAAAAACCAGACTTCTCAAGCAAAGTTGGATGGGTACCTCTCGTTCTATCGACCAAGCTTATGCTTGGAAGTAAATTTTAATTATGCAAGACTAACTTAATATGCAAATGCACGAGAATTAGGAGGTGGCTTAGTGAAATGTGATGTTAAAGACCCAAAGCGTTTAGATTACGATTTCTTCTTATTTAAACACTAATCACTTAAGCGAAAATGCTAATTATGTAGATGCTCAAAATATTCAACTTTAGGAAACAAAAGATATACAATTTACCACAATTCCACAATAAAGTACTCAATAAAATGTTGATCCCAATTTATTTGAAAAATTTCAAAAATTAAATATTCAATAATTCAAATAAATAACAATGCTTAGAGTTAATTTTCATTTTAATCAATAGGCGATCTCAATAATTGTTAAGCATTAAAACTAATGATCACAAAAATATGCCAATTTCCAAATAATTTGGTTTTCTTAGAAAATATGCATGTTAGCCTCTTAGGATATATTCTTTAGCAAGTTTTCAGATCTGAAGTATTAATTGCAGCAGTGAATTTAACCACAAATCAACAAACAAATGCTATCGGCACTAATGCCCCAAATGACTAAAAATAGTAAAAATTACTGAACTTGAAGAAAAATCAATTTTTAGGGCTTGATTAAAAGAAACTTTCTCTTAGGATATATTCTTCAGCAAGTTTTAAAATCTGAAGCATTAATTGCAGCAGTAAATTTAACTACAGATCAGCAAACAAACGCTACCGGCACCAATGCTCCAAATGACTAAAAATAGTAAAAATTACTGAATATGAAGAAAAATCAATTTTTAGGGTTTGATTAAAAGAAACTTCAGATTTGATATTTTTATTTCAACAGTGAAACAATGACAAATCAGTAAGATAAAACTGCAAAAAATAGATGCCCAATACTTCCAGAGATAACAAAACGTATTAAAAATTGAAAATTTCAATTTTAAGGCTTTAAGAGAGTTTGATTCAGTAATTTTCAGAACTGATAATTTTATAACAATAGTAAATTGATAATGGATCAACGAACTGAAAATACTGAAAATGGTTCCACAATATCTAAAAATAGTAAACTAAAACTTCAAATTGTTTGGACTTTATTTAAGATATGCTTCAGAAATGTTCAGATCTGATTTTTGACAGTTATGCAGTAATTTGCAACAAGCTTCCAAGTCAGATATAGGAAAAATTAAAGATGCCCAATTGGCCAAAAATTGTGAAAACGAAGATTTTGCAATTCTAAACAATTTTTACCATGTAAAATGTGTTTTTAGGCCTTAATTATTTGTGATTTGCTTGCTGTAATAAAAAATGCAGAAAATAAGGGTTTAGAGATCAAACCCTAAGCCCAAGGCTTTGAAGATTCCACCATTGAAAATCATTGAAATTTTGGGATAATGTTGCCATTTAAAAATTAGAATTTTAGAGACCAAAGCCCTACAAAAATAATCTCAAAACCCTAAACATCTAGGGTTTTGAGGTCTTCAATGCCAATTTCTTCCTTTAAATCTGAAATTTCTTGCAAAATTTTCAGTGGTTGATTTTGCAAAATTTTCTAGAGACTAGATCTTACCCCCAAGGGCTTAGATTTAGCTCTTTTTCCATTTGATCTCACCTGTAAACAAATATTGAGCTCAGATCTTTCCTTCTAGGGTCTAGATCTGACTCAGATCTGAAGATTTCCTTGGCTAATTTCTTAGATCTATTCCTGCACAAGTGAAAAGAGAAAAACCCAATACCCAATATGTACAAAAATAGAGAAAATCTAAAAAACCCAAGTGTTAAAATTCAAAAATATGTTATAAAACTTCAGATCTACTCAAGTAAATTACAGATCTATATAAATAAGTTATAGATCTATACAAAAAAGTTACAGATCTATCAGATCTGAAGATTATGAGTCCAACTCCGCTCCCAAATCTGTAGATTAGAGACTCTTTCTAGTTAGATCTAACTATTTAGCTTAATATATTTAAAATTTTTTGGTTTTTTAGAGAGGTACTAGCCCAAAAACTTCATGCATAAAAATTTAAACTTTAGATAAATTTTGAAGTTGGTATGAGGTAGGCTCTTTAGAAAATATATGTTGAGAGTCGGCTGGTCCAACCGAGGACTATCCCCAAACGCTCAATGAAAACCTTAGAGATCTTCTGCAAGCACTAGTTTAATCGTCAAACCAAGTAGAGAAATAGAATAACAATAAAATTATGAAGAAATAGAGATACCTACTTCTTCAAGCAAAATTAAAAATGTTACCTTAGATCCAACAAACTGAACAAGTTACCCTGTATTCAAATTATTTTAACAGAGCTATTGATTTGCGATTTTCAAATAATATATGCAGAAATTAAAACAATGTTACCATTGATTCATGAAGAGGAACACCACCGCAAGTTGAAACCCCAAAGACTTTGAATTTATTTTAGAAAATATACAAGAGAGCTTGATAGTTTAGTACACTATCAAAAGATCGGATTCTTAAGACTGACAAATGACTTCCTATTTATAGATTAATTCTCCAACAACTAGTTGTCTTGATCCCCGTCAAAGTAATCTTGACCGTTAAAAGAAATTTAATTATCTTTTACTCTCCTCCGTCGAAATTATTTTATTTTTTGAGGAAATTCGAATTTTTCATTTAATTGAATTTTAATCAACTCAAAATTAATTATTTTGAGTTGATTTCCAAAAAATTGACTTTGACTTAACTACCAAGGCCCAAGGGTTCAAAATCTCTTGAAATTTTTAATATTCCCTTGGTTGGGGACCTCCAAAAATTAAATCTTCTAGAATTGACGAATTCTTAATTTGGAGAATTAATTTTTTTTATGACTCTAAAATTAATTAAATTTGTAGCTTATAATTTTAATTTATTTTTCCCAGAAATTTTAATTAATTGACATATAAGGGGATTAATATTTTTTTCCAATCCTCTTTACATAAGATAAATACATTAAACCCATGAAGGGGGAACACTCGTTTGTTATAGACCCTCAAATATCTACCCATATTCTACGACTCAAAATATAATCTAGCCAATTAGCTAGGATCATTGCCAAATTACTTTCACAAAGACTCGATAAAAAACACTAGGGCTTACTTAATATCTTAACGACAAAATCCACCTTAGCTTTGGGGTGAGGCTGGAGGGAAAAACTCTGTCGATCATTTGTGTCTAGAGACACGGATGAATCAGTGAGACGAAAAACCTCCTAGGACAGAAATCGTCACCAAAATACTAGACTTACCTAGGTTGTTACATACATGATGGTCTTACTAAGATCATTTACATTTTAAACATGCAGAATGGTTTTACATCTTTTACAAACTGTCAACTGATGATGAAATTTGAATGGCACAAACACTCAAACATGATAGCTCCCTTGTGCAAAAAAATGGGTGTACTGCTATTGGGTCGTTGACACAGAGTGGTCAACAATAGGTATTTTGGTATTTCTTTCTTTGGAACATCTTTCTATAACTGTATCTCATTGAAGCATTCTATTAGCTTTATCATGTCATCTACATATTAGACTTAGCTTGCATCATTAAAAATTACCTCCAACCATAAGCTTGGTTGATAGAAATTTTAGGATCAACTTCTCTAACTGTCTTTCAATTCAAGAAATTTGAGTTTGGAGAAAAGGTTCAAACATGTGACTTCGCAGTTCTCTTGTGGGCGAGCCCTTATAGGAACGAAGGCACGTGGGTTGTCAAGGTGCATAGGTGACTCATTTATGATGGATTGAGCTCCTCCTCGACCTATCCTCCTTGTGGTTCACCTCAGTCCTTACCAAGTTTTGAGGAATTTAGGTTAAACTTTCACATGGTCTAGGCATATAACTTAAAATCAACCAAGATTCTTGCATCTCACATAGTTTAGTCTTGCATTCATTTATCTAACTTTCTCTCATTTTGTGCAAATTCATTTTTGAGCATTTCATCTTTACTTGCAATAATATATCTCTCTTGTACTTGTTATTTGAATTATTTGTTCATTGTCCTTTGATATTGTTATATCTTACTTGAGCATCTCTTTGAAGTAGAAGTACAAGTTTTATTTATCTTGCAAGTCATTTTACTGCTCGTTTTCAATATTGTGCTATCCCTTGTACAAACCTTGTCTTGTAGCATTACTATCTTTGCAACATGAAAGATTATTTTCATTTGCAAGTATTACATCTTTATTTGAGCATTGTTTTAAGGCATTGGTCTTGTTACTGACATATTGATCTTATTGGAATCCATCTTGTTAACATTTACATTGCTCATTAATATTCATACTTGTTGATCAATCTTAAATTTAAATTATATTGAGATGTAATTTCCTTGCCCTTTGTCTCCTAGAACTTGTTGTTTTCAACAAGTTTCCCTTTACTAATCATCTTTAGGGACTTCCCCCCATAACTTGCCTAGGAGAGAGCTTAAACGAAGAGAGTTGGGAATAGGTGATAACCCCTTCTCTGAGCGTTGCGCCTTAAAGACTATACCTTATGGGGTTGAAAACTTTCCCCACACTTCAGTGTACATCTGAGGCAACCACAAAACCCTTTATGCGTTGCACTATGCTAGTGGGGTTTTTTTAAATAAGTCGTTGGATCTGAACTAGAACATTACCATGCCTTATTGATCTATCAATTTGTAGCCTAATGTATTGGAAAATTACATGTCTGTTGGATTGGTTATTTATTTGAAATAAAAATAAAATATTTTTTTATTTAAAAAAATCCCTAGTGCACAAGGAAAAAACCTAGGGCAAAATTCCAACAGTACATTACTATAGGATTAACATCTTTTCCATTTTAACTTATTTGTTTTTAGGCTTTTGAAGCCTCTATTTTTGTCTCCTAGAAGGAGGAAAATAGGCTTTTAGATTTGATTAAGTATGTCAATGCTTTTGCTTTGTACTAGTTACCTAGTCCTTTGTAATTCTTGGAGATTAGATTTATTATTTTACTAAGGGTTTTTGGCTTCTGCCTTGTGTTGAAGCATTGACTCTATTGTTTTTTGTATTTCTAGGTCAGGTGCCTAAAGAATTATCTATAGTTGATTGAATGTCCAGCAATTTTTTCCTTATTGGCTATCTTCTCTTCTTTTTTCTTGTCCAACAATTTTTTCCTTATTGGCTATCTTCTCTTCCTTTTTCTTTTGTTGGCTTCCTATCAACTTTCTTTGATAGCTTTTCTTCTATTTCATTCTCCTCTTTATCTTCTTCTTCTTGCTATTGATGTGCTTTTTTTGGGTTAAAATAATTGTTGGATATTGTTGCTTCTTTTGAATGTTGTCAATTTCTTTCATTCAATTTTATGAAGTGTTCAGATTAGATGTAGGATATGATGCTTCATATATTTCAAGCAAATATGCATGTTGGGTGGAGGTGATGAGATAGGGGTGGTAATTGAAGCAACCATTATTTCAAAGAGAGGGATTGGATCCTCTTGGGATAAAACTTTCGTTCCTGTTGGCTTGGGAACTTGAGCTTCCCCACTTAGGGTGACTTGGGGACTTTTGGGCCTAGTTTTAGGGGTGAATAGGAAGAGTCTTAGCTACTTGAGATTGCAAAGCTGCATGAATGGATCCAGAGGGGGTTGAGGAGACTAAGACTAAGGGAGCTGATTTAGGATGCAAAGAACTTGGTATTCGTCTTTGTTTTGATAGTTTTCCATTGTTCTTCTTTGTCTGAAGCTGGTTGAGATGCTTAGATGTTCTTCTTGCATTCCTTTGCAAAATGTCCATATTCATGGCAAATCTTGCATTTGAAGCCATATTGTAGCTAGAGATGCTCAAAGCTCCAGAAGATGCTAGTAAGAGCAATAGTATTCAATTTATTTTTGCGTTATAATGTAAACTTATAACAAAGTACTTTAACAAAAACCTTGAAGTATGAAATGACCATTCTAAAATATTTACTAACAAAATATAGCAATGTAAAATCATCAGAATCTAATCATTATGAGTTGAACTGTAATGTTGAATGGTGACTAGAACTTATGAAAGACATGTTGTATTGTAGTTGTA
The DNA here is from genome assembly GCA_034641835.2 of Pinus albicaulis. Taxonomy (NCBI): domain Eukaryota; kingdom Viridiplantae; phylum Streptophyta; class Pinopsida; order Pinales; family Pinaceae; genus Pinus; species Pinus albicaulis. Next base: position 1,087,957,690 of record CM076583.1, read on the forward strand.
CTTCTATTACTATATGGATTTGTGGATGGAATTTTTTCGTTCAACATAATCTTTTAGCTAGAGTTAACACATAGATAATGTATACCTACCAATTACTAATATATTATATTGCTTTTTATAAGTGTTTGTCTTGGTCTGTATTTTGGAGCTCCATAGTATTCTTCTTAATGTAGTTTTGTAAAGCTGATCCTATGTAATCCTACCTCTATATAAAAATATGTATTGAAATGAACTAGGCATTGTGTGCCCTATTATGCATATTGTTTTTTTAGTATGCTTTTTGTGCTTGTGCTATTTGCATTTGTCTACTTATATGTTTATATCAGTTGGTAATAGATCCTACGACAAAGCCTCTTTCACAACATAAAGATGGTTTTTTTAGCCAAAGGGACATATTTTTTTCAAGTAAGAGCGAGTCTATCTATTCATATATATGGATTAAATTACAATGATGCTAAGAGGCCTGTTGCAACAAAATCTAGTAGGCCTAGTGCAAAGCCTCACTGGGCAAGGCCAAACCTTATGGAAACAAGAGAAAGGGTTGCCACTATCACCTCAACAACCTTTCTCCTACTATTTAGTGATATTTGACAAGGGAGGCTTCCCTAGATCACCTGAAGGGTATTCTAATGCTATGGATCAAGGTGAAGGAAAATATATCTATAACATGGCAAAAGGTATTGACAAATCCTAGAGAGGCCTAGATATTCTATACCAGGATTCAAATACTCTATTCCTAGACCAAAGATAAGGTTGCTATATGTTATGGTTTGATTGATATGCAATGATAAGGTGCACAATGTCATATAGCAGCCTAAAGAAAAGATCTTCCAATGATAATCAACAAAGAGGAACGAAGGCCTTCCAATAGGCACTATGATTAGGGTTATGAAATTGATTTTTATGGCTGAAATGCACGCATAAACAACAGACAAGTGTGACATCAACCCTAAATCGGAGGGATTGACCATGAACTATGCTAGATTTTGTCTTTATATTTTTTATAGATGCAATTCCCAAATAACGAGCCACAAACAACCAACACAAATTCAATTTTATGTAGAAAATTGCCCTAAATCCCTAGCAACTAACCCTAAACATATAAGAACAAGAGAAAAGAGACAAATAATTTTTATAGATGATCAACACAACAAAGATCAGTTTTTTATCATACAAGTTTTAATGGAGTCGTCTAGGGCTAAATTTCACGCAAGAGACTTTGATGGAGCAAGGGGCGATGACTAGGGCATCCACTTTATAAGCCCTAACTATTTTTCTTGTGAGGGGAGAAATTAAATATAAGGAATGCACAATCAATGTTTCCTTATAGGCTTCCAAGAGAACAATTTTGCATGCAATAATGGAGCAATATTTCAACATAAAGTCAACATTTAGTCATGGCATAAATAGAAACCCTACTTCACATATACAATATGCAAAATATCAAAGATAATGCATTAAAATAACAAAATTCTCTAAATAAGCACTTCTTTCAATCCCAAAAAAACATCTCCATGCAAAAGATCAACTCCAAGAGTATTCACACCAATAAAAAGATTGCATTTTGCCCAAGTAGCCAAAAAGGGCTGATTCACACTCTCTTTCTACAGAAGAGTCAAGAATGTGTGATGATGAAATGAAATAAGGGGGAATCTCTATTTATATGAGACTTAACACCCTCATTTTTAGAATAATACAAGTAAAAGCCCTAATCACAAATTTACTTTGAGTGTTCAACAAGTGTGTGGTTACAAGCCAACCTCATAGCTCATAAACATAACAAAGAAGACCAAAAATGTGCACATGTGGGAGAAAAACCTCCTCCGCTATGATATTATCCTCGAAAGGAGTTCTAAATGCCATAAGTGTCAAATGGGCTAATGAGTGCTCCATACTCCAAAATGTATAACTTTGCTGCTCTAAGACCACGGGCATATCTCCAAAGTGCCTCCATTCCATGATGTCATCACCATAGTGCCCTACATCCTCTAAAGGGAAAGAAGGGTGACATGGCACCAATCTACTCAAACATTGGGGTCAAATGTGATGTGCAAGCCTTCCCTTGTCATCTCAAGAATGACCATCATCATCTAGGCTCCGGAACAAGCAACGCCCCATTAAGTAGTGTCAAGGCCAACCTGGGCACATCCTGGGTCCATTAGGCACATCTTGTATAAATCCAATTCCAAGCTTCATGGGCTCAATGGGGTGTTAAGTACCATATGAAATCATCAAGTAGCTTAATGCGTTACTCGAGGTGGGGAAAAACAACTTCTGGTATGCTGCTGAATGGAGTGATAATCATGTCTCCAAAGGCCTTTGCTACTGTGACAATACCACATGGCAAAACAATACTCAAAATCAAGTGAAAACACCGATCATTAGAGACAATAACCATAAATACATCATAGTGGACAATACCTTATGTTGGGGGTATAATAATACTTCACATAAAGCTCACCTTCAAATGTCTACGTAGATAAGGTCCTATAAACAAGTTACTTCCTTATGTTAGGGATGGTTAGATGGATAACCCTATAGCAAGGTTACTTGGAAGCGGGAGCGCGGAGCGGGAGCGAAGCGCGGAGCGCCATTTTTAAAAGTTTCCGGGTCCGGAGCGTTTTCGGGAGCGTTTTTATATATATATATATATATATTTTTAATATTTTTAATATTTTTTATATTTTGATGCATATATGTCAACAAAAACATGTAGAATGATGAATTAGACATAAAAAACATAAAAACATAGATTGAATCATATAACATCAATCATCTAGAAGTTATAATCTTCATCAAACACACCCACAAGTTGGAAACATACAACATATTGACTCTTGAGTCTCGCGAATCATCAATCTGAAGGTTTCAAGCTTTCAAAATTCAATATATAACATTTATCATCATTGATATATAACATTTATTATCATTGATTTCAAATTTCAATATCTAACATTTATCATCATTGATTCATTGATTTCAAAATTCAATATACATTTATCATCATTGATATATATATTATAACATTTATCATCATTGATTCATTGATTTCAAAATTCAATATACATTTATCATCATTGATATATATATTATAACATTTATCATCATTGATTCATTGATTTCAAAATTCAATATACATTTATCATCATTGATATATAACATTTATCATCATTGATTCATTGATTTCAAAATTGAATATATAACATTTATCATCATTGATATTATATAACATTTATCATCATTGATTCATTGATCACCATATAACTTTCATGAAGCATCATATTCATAATTCATAATGACTTGTAAACAGTAAACTTATAAATGCCAACTTCATTAAAAATTTAAATATATGAAATCAGTAGCAAGTCAAGTTTCAACTGTTCAACGGTCAACAACAAATAGAAAATAGTAAACAACAAATATATTTTATCTGGCTGGCCCCTTGCCACGCCCACGAGAAATGTCTAATTTCTGTGAGCCACGAGGAACTCTTGGTCTTCTAGTACTCTCAGGAGTACCATGACCACGACCAGAAGGTGGAGGCTGGATCTGCAAAGGAACAATAGTGTGATATCGAGGAGTGGCACTGGCACTGGCACCCGCACTGCTACCAGTAGATGGTGGGACTGGCCCTGTGTGTGGCGGTGCCGCTGATGCTTCATCACCATCCCTATAAAGTTCTGCTTCCAATTCTTCTAGATGTAACGTGCCGTCCTCCAAATTATCATCCTCTGGGTTGTTGTCCCAGACTCTGTATGATTGATCCTCATTTGCCCGATCACAATAATGGCTGAGCAACCTCAAGTTATAATGCACATAAACCAAGCTTTCAGCTCGGTTTTCATTCAGCCTGTTTCTTCTCACATTGTGTATAAAGTTGTAGGTGCTCCAACACCTCTCTGCAGAAGAAGTGTTCACAACTTGTGAGAGAACTTTTTTAGCCAACTTTGGCCAAAGTCCCATGCCGCCATATGCTTCCCACCATGTGAGAGCATCGAATCTGTCCCTGTCTTCCATTGCATGGAATGAACCAAAGTTAGCAGTGCAACTGAAGTATTTGCCTAATTCAAGGCGCAATCTAGCACACTCTTCCCTGTCAGGTACCACTTTGTCCAATGCCTTCATGTACCCTTCTTGTACCTCTGGATCTGTGTGAGGTTTCACCCTAACCCCACCTCCAGGTGCAGGTTGGCCCAACCAAGATGGAGAGTAATATTTTGGCGTAAGGATATATGCCAAAGCATGCAGTGGAACATTGAGTTTATTCCACCGTGCACACACACATTCATGAATCATAGCATACAAAATGGGATCATTATCCTTAACAATATCTTTTATTTGCCCCAACATGCTATCCATCTGCTCATAAACCTCTCCAATCACCGGTTTATCAGTATCTGCAAAGCGAATCATGTTATAAATGGGCTTGGTAAAACTCACAATTTCCCTCATACGTGCCCAAAACTGAGGGTCAAGGGCGGTCTCCTCCACATGTTCAAAACTGTGCCTGTCAACCACTGTTGCCGCCCTGTCCTTTAATAGCTGCCAGTGTGGGCTTGATACCATTGCAGCCAATGACTCTCTTACCTTCAAAAGGCGCCTGAAGGTGAGGTAATAACTAGCAAATCTAGTTTTTCCTATTTTCAACAACTCCACTTTGGAGTGAGTACGGAAAAGCCCATGGGTATTGCTATGATTTGTAATAAATTTGATCATTTTCTTACCTCTCTTGTACAAATCACCAAGCCATTTGAACTGAGGTTGTTTGTTTTTTATGATATCATGCATCAAAAGGTTCATTGAGTGAACCAAACACCCAGACCAAAAAATGTTGGGGTATTTATCCTCAACAATTGCTCCTGCTGCCTTACAGTTAGCAGCATTATCAGTGATGACCTGTATCACATTGTATGGCCCAATCTTTTCAATTATATCAAGTAATGGTTCTGCAATGTTAATGCCGGTTTTGAATTTATCTGAATAATCATAAGCTGCCAGGAACACTGCACCACTAACCGACACAGCCAAAACATTTATCAATGGTTTTCCTTTTACATTGGTCCATCCATCAGAGACAATGGACAACCCATGCTCATTCCACGAACCCGTCATTCTAGCCAAAGAATGATTTATTTTAGCTCTTTCATGATCAAGACCCACGGTTCTGGCCTTGTCATACCCAGGGCTTTTGTATCCTTTGGGGGCATCATTAATGGCAGAAACCATTTCATGCCAATAAGGTGAGCGAAGAACATTGAATGGCACCCCACATGCATATAGAAACCGGTGAACTTTTGAATCCACATCATTCCTACACCCTTCGTCTAGGAAATCGGATATGGTTCTACGCCTTAATCCAGTGCCACTGCTTCCGAAACCACTGGCATGGGTGGAAGTTGAATGTGTTGGGCCTGAATCAGCGATACCCTTAGATCTTTTAGATGATCTCTGTATGGCACCCCCCTCTTCCTTCCTATATATCTCTCTCTGTGGTGCTGGCACATAAGTACAAACTTTGATTCCAAAATTTTTAGTTCCATCTCCTGGCATTATCCCACAAAGTTGCCTTCTCAGACGGGTGTATGAACCATGGTATTGTTTATTGCAATGGGGGCAAATAAATTTAGTGGTTCCACCACCTTTCCCTCCTTCTTGTTTCTGAACATATTTCCACAAAGGATATTGGTCTTGTTTAGTTGGGGATTCTATGTTCTCAGGGTCTCCACTCCCCACTTCCTCCTCAGCATAATCCTCCTCCTCTTCAGGATTTTCTTCAGATCCACCATAACCCTCCTCTTCTCTGATTTGTCTCTTTCTTCTAGCACTCTCCAACACCATTATCACAAAGAAAGGAACCAACATGAGGAAAATTCCTAGCCATATAGCCATGATGGAAACAAGTTTCAAGTTTCTAGAATCTAGCCTTCAAAACAAATAGAAAAATGCCAAATGGGAATAGGAAATGCAACATAGGAAAAAAACAACTCATTTTAAAAGTTTTAAATCCAATAAAATGCAACATTCAAGCAGAATTCAAGTTTTCATTTTCAAACAATTTAACAATCTACAAATTCATCTTAGAAAATACAAAATTGGATTAGAAGGCCTACCTCTTTCTTGCAATCCTCCTGTCAGCCTTGCTCCTTGCTCTACTGTCAGCTTTGCTCCTTGCTCTCCTGATTGCTGTCAACCAAACCTTGCGCTCTCGGCTCTCCTTCTCGCTCAATCTCAATTCTCAACTAACAAACAATAACTAACAATGAAACCCCCCCCCCCCTTTTTATAAAAATCGAAATTTTTTCATAAAAAAATTTCCGCGCGGCGGGGAGCGTTTTTTTCGCTGGGGAGCGTTCGGGAGCGAACGCTCCCCGAACGCTTCCCGCGTTTAAAAAACGCTCCCGAAGCGCTTTTTTAACGTCGGAAGTGTTCCGGGAACGTTCGCTCCCGAATGCTCCCTGAAACGCTCCCGAAAAAACAGGGAGCGTTTTTTCAGGTCGGAAACGTGCTCCCGAAAAACGCTCCCGACAGGAAGCGTTTTCGGAAGCGCGTTTCCTAGCGTTTCCGAAACGCTCCCGCACGGAGCGAGTTTCCGGAGCGGGAGCGAAGGGGGTTCGAAGCTTCCCCGCAACCCTGCCCTATAGTGTGTTCCCAACCCCCAAGGGGAAGTGACATGTTTCACGTTATCCCATCAATTCGTAAGTGTGTGCGAATGGGAGAAACAACCCCTGGTATGCTGCTGGATGGAGTGATAATCATGTCTCCAAAGGCCTTTGCTGCTGTGCCAATACCAACTGGCAAAACAATGCTCAAAATCAAGTGAAACCGCCGATAATTAGAGACAATAACCATAAATACATCATAGTGGACAATACCTTATGTTGGGGGCATAATAATACTTCTCATAAAGCTCACCTTCAAATGTCTACCTAGATCAAGTTCTGTAAACAAGTTACTTCCTTATGTTAGGGATGGTTAGATGGATAAACCTATCATGTGTTCCCAATCCCCAAGGGGAAGTGACATGTTTCGCGTCATCCCATCAATTCATAAGTGTGTGAGAGTGGTGGCTGCAAAGTGGGAAGGACTTCAGGGAAAGGTACCATTGCCATGTGACCACCTAATGTGGGTCCAACATCCTGAGTGGATTGATGTAAGGAGGGAGAAATCATGGAGGCAAGAGTTACTCGATTTACTTTTTCCACCACTTTGTTGCGCCTTTTACTTATTTATGATTTGCTTTGATGGGTGCATATCTCAGGATCCCAAGCTCGCTTTTGATATTTTTCATTGTTACCCATTAAGGATGAGTCAATTTATCACTCATTATGGTTGGGACAATACAAGAGTTCTTTTTATAGATGAAGCATCATGTGCTCAAGGAATTGGGTGATGGCTAATGAGTGGGGTAGAGCTCATGCTAGGATTTTTCCCACGCGCTAATCAAATGTACAAGCCACCTTTTGCATTTTATCTTTTTCTTTTAGTGTGGATTTCTTTTGCTTTTACCATTTTTTTAACTGCATCAAACTCTAGGGCAAAGATTTTTGGCTGAGACTCAAGTATGAGGATGAGAAGGTGCCAAACCCCATGGCCATTGACAAACAATGCAAAGAATGGAAATGAATATAGGGAAAGATGGAAAGTGGTAAGTAAGGAAATTATGGACACACTATTCAATTAGATCCTCTCGAATAATGTTCTTCTGAAAATCCTAAGGCCTTATACGAGGTCCCATTGGATTAGAGTCAAAGACTAACCTCTTAGGTGAAGTGAGGGAACAAGAATACAATCAAGATTTTTCAATCATCCAATTTTCCCATTGATCCATATTAGTATGCCCATAATATCAAGTGAAAGCACATGATTGCAAAATGGTCAAGTACTTGTCGATGGATGACCCACCTTCCTTTAAGAAGTTAGGTCAGATGGGAGAGAGAAATTTGATTGGAGCAAGAAGTGGAGGATCCTAACATCATGCCATGTGCTAATCATATAGGGCTATTGGATGTCCAAGGAGGAGAAAAGTTCTCTCGGATGTGTTACCCACTTTTTGGTGGGTAACATTTGGCTCCAACTCCCATTGGGCTAGGCTGAATGGCAGAGGTCCTGCACCAGAAGGCGTTTGCCAACCAATATAGGGGCCCTGCCTAGGTTCGAAAATTGGTTACCCTATCTAGCGAGGCTTGTGGGAGGATGCGATAGGCTTAGGAGTGTTAATTTTCCAGTTTCTATGCTTAACACAATCACTTATAACAATTCTTCTTCAATTAACAATCAATTTCCAATATAATTTCAATCTTCCATCCACAATAAGCAATAGTATATAGAACAGTAAACCAAATGCATAATAGATGTCAACCAAGAACAATAGAGACATAGTTGTTTGGTTAAAGACCGGGGAAAAGCCCCACAAGGGGGAAAACCCTTTCCAAATTCTTCATCTATTAGATTGTCATCAAATGTTCATTAGAGAGGTACATAGTCCAAGTACATCAATAACAAGTCAAAGGTCAATGCCTTGAATATCCATACCAACCATCCATTATGCAATCAAAGGTGAGCCCAAAAGACAAATATGCAAATTCTAGTCAAAGTCAACAACAGTCAACTTTGCCCTAACTAGTGAATAGTCAACGGTCAAAGTGCTTAGAAAAATTCGGTCAAGGCAGCAAAGAACTTGGCCTCCTTCCTTCTGTCAAAATCGGTCAAAACAGTCTCAAAATTTGCTCATAAAATTTTGTACGAAGTCAAACTTTGACCTGCCAAAACCCTAACTCAGAAATGCTGTCAACGTTGGTCAAAGGTGCTCTGGATGCACTGCTACTTGATGGTGGGGGTGGCATGGATGGTGTTGCTTCATCATCATCTCTTTGAAGTTTTGTTTGCAGTTATTCTAGATGTAGAGCGCCATTCTCTAAGTTATCTTCCTTTGGGTTGTTGTCCCAAGTTTTATATCATGTATCCTCACGAGCCCGATCACAATATTGACTCAACAACTTCAAGTTGTAGTGCACATAAACCAAGATTTCTGCCCAATTTTCACCGAGTCTGTTTCTTCTCACATCATGGATGAAGTTGTTGGTGCTCCAACACCTCTCTGTAGAAGAAGTATTTACAACCTGCGAGAGCACTTTTTTTGCCAATTTTGGAAAAAGTCCCTGCCCGCCATATGCGTCCCACCATGTGATAGCATCAAATCTGTCCCTATCTTCCATTGCATGCAAAGAGCCAAATGCAAAGAGCCAAACACTCCAGTGCTAGTGAAGTATCTGCCTAATTCAAGACGTAGATAGCACACTTCTCCTTGTCAGGGACCAACTTGTCTAATGCTTTCATATATCCCTATTGTACCTCTGGATCTGTATGGGTTTTGGCATTAACCCCACCCCCAGGTGCAGGTTTTCCCAACCAAGATGGAGAGTAGTATTTTGGCATAAGGATATACGCCGAGGCATGTAGTGGAACATTAAGGTTATTCCACTGTGCACACACACATTTGTGAATAATATCATACAAGTTGGGATCTTTTTCCTGAACAATATCTTTTATTTGCCCCAACATGTTATCCATCTGCTCATACACCTCCCCATTCACTGGTGCATTTGTATCTGCAAAACGAATCATGTTATAAATGGGCTTGGTGAATTGCAAAACATACCTCACACGTGCCCAAAACAAACCATCAAGAGCAGTGTCCTCCACCTGTTCAAAACCTTGCTTGTCAACTGGGGTTGGAGCCCTCTCCTTTAATACCTGCCAGTGTTGACTTGATACCATGCTAGCCAATGACTCTCTTACCTTCAAAAGGTGCCTGAAGGTGAGGTAATAGCTTGCAAATCTAGTCTTCGCAATATTCAACAACTCCAAACTTGAGTGACGACGGGAAAACCCATGGGTATTGCTATGATTTGTAATAAATTTTGTTATTTTTTTTCCTCTCTTTTACGAATCACCAATCCATTTGTATTGAGGGTTTTTGTTCTTAATAATATCAAGCATCAAAAGGTTCATTGTGTGAAGCAAATACCCATACCAAAATATGTTGGGGTATCTATCCTCAATAATTGCTCTTGTTGCCTTACAAATAGAAGCATTATTATTGATGACTTGGATGACATTGTATGGGCCAATACGTTCAATTGTTTGAAGTAATGTTTTTGAAATGTTGATGGCAGTCTTGAACTTTTCTGAGTAATCATATGCTGAAACAAAGATTACACCACCTTTAGACACAACAAGAACACTTGTCAATGGCTTTCCTTTACATTTGTCCATCCATCAGATACAATGGATACTCCATGCTCATTCCAAGAAATTGTCATTTGACCCAAAGCATCTGTAATTTTTGCTTTTTCATGATCAAATCCCACAGTTCTAGCCCTATCATACCCAGGGCTCTTGTATCCTTTGGGGCATCATTAATGGAAGAAACTATTTCATGCCAATAAGGTGAGCGAAGAACATTGAATGGTATTCCACATGCATAGAGAAACCGATTTTTATTTTTTTGAATCCACATCATTCCTACACCCTTTGTATATGGTTTTACGCCTTAAAGGGATGTTTGTTCCTATGCCTCAGAGGATGTTGATGGAGATCTTTGTCTATGTGATTGTGGGCTATCATGTTCAAAGTCACCCTTTGATCTTTTAGATTTATATTGGGCTTCCTCCTCTTCCCTTATGTATTTTGCTCTTTGTTGTGTTGTCACACTTCACAGGTTTTGATTCCTATTTGTTTACCTCCATCCAATGGCATTGTCCTACAAAGGTGCTTTTTGACACAGGTGTCTGAACATGTGTAATTGCTTTTGCAATGGAGGCATGTAAATTTAGTGGCTCCATCCCGTTTCCTTGCTTAAGGCCTAGTAACATATTTCCACAATGGGGTTTGGTTTGTTTTCGTTTTTGTGCCCTCATCTCCACTCTCCTCTTCCTCCTCACCAAGGTACTCCTCTCTAGGGGTTTCCTATCCACCACTACCCACTTCTTCATCATCTTCATCATGATCAACCTTCCTACTTTCTAGCACCATAATGACAAAAATAGGAACCAACATTAAGAGAATGCCAAGCCATATAGCCATGATGTTTGAAGTTTTGATTCTTTGAACTTTGGTGGAGTTATAATTTCTTGCCTGCAATAAAATGAAGGAATGGGAATGGGAAAGAGAGAAGAGAACAATTTCATTTAACAATGAACATATAAAATACACAAATGCTAGATTAAAGTCAAGATCCTACCTCTTTGGCCTTTAATCCCAAGCACCAATCTCCCTTGCAAGCTCATCAAGCTCCCAAGAAATCCTCTCAATATTTCTCTCAATCTTCCTCCTCAACTCAAGCTCCAATTCCAAAAGCCCTCTCTTGCTCTCTCAATGTGAAAATGGTGAATTATGGGAGGGGAGGAGTGCCTTTTATTTCTTTTGGCCCTTCCCCTCCCTCCCTTTTCCGCCATGCGATCGCCCAATTCGCCCACGAGGAGCGATTTTTTTAAGGTGCTCCCGACTACTCCCGGCTTAAAAAAATTTCTTTCGAAGTGACCGAGAGCGATCACTCACCGACCGCTCTGGTTGCTCCCGAAAAACTAGGGAGCAAGTTTTTTCCATGGGAGCGCGCTTCGAGAGCGGGTTCCAGGGGGTGGGGGGTGCTCCCCTGTAACCCTGTTGCTAGTAGACCAACGATAGACCGAATGGTAGTGTAGCGGGCAACTGGTGCAAAAATGTCGTCATAATCCTCTCCCTCTTTCTGGGAGAAACCTCTAGCCTCGAACCTTGCCTTATATTTTTCGATACTTCCATCCACTCCATGCTTGATCTTGTACAACCATTTAAATGTCACAACAGACTTCCCTTTGGGTCTCAGAACCACTTCCCACACATCGTTCTTCATGATGGATTCATATTCCTCGGCCATAGCATCTTTCGATACTTGTTCTTTCATTGCTTCTTTAAAGGTGTGTGGTTCAACGTGTATGATGTTGCTCATAGCCACAACATATCCCTGATATCGACATGGCTTCTTGCTTTTCTTGAAGGTCCCTCTGGCAGCAACATGTTTCTCAGCATCTTGTGAGGTATCACGAAGCCATAGTGGTCTCTTCTTGGTAGGAGGATCACGCGAAGGGGGATCTAAGGGGTCCATGGGTTCCATGGGATCATCAACAAGATCAGACTCAGGCCCAGTCATAGAAGGGCCTTCTGCAATATCCATGGCATCATCCTTCTTCTCAACACTGGCAGGGGGAGGAGTGTCCCTTGCTTTCCCAAGGGCAACATCTTCATCAAATGTCATATCCCTGCTAAAATCTATGTTCCTTTGAGCAGACACATATATTCTATAAGCTTTAGAATTTTCATAATCTCCAACAAACGTACCTTTCTTTCCAGAAGCTTCCAGCTTGTTTCTCTTGTCCTTCAACACATGAAAGTAGATGGGGTAGCCAAAGATCCTCAAATGTCCAACATCGGGGTTTACACCTGTGAAAACTTCTTCGAGAGCCTGTCACCCAAGGCTTGATGAGGAGTCCTGTTTTGAACATAGATTGCTGTATTAGTAGCTTCGCCCCATAAAAACTTCGACAACTTTTGATCGTGCAACATACCTCAGGCAACTTCTATGATGGTCCTTCTCTTCCTTTCAACCACTCCATTTTGCTAGGGGTTGTATGGAATGATGGTCACCTTCTTGATTTTCAACTTTCTTGCAAGAGTCAGTGAACTCATTTGAAATGAATTCTCCTCCATTATTAGACTTGAAGACTTTGATTCTTTTCTTTGTTTGATTTTCTATTAGCACCTTGAAGTCCTTGAACATATCAAATGTGTTATGAATATAATTCATAACTAATAGAAGAAATAAATGTAAATAATAATCAAATGATGATTATCTTAAATAGTAGTTAGTTAAGTGAAAAGGCATGTCTAAAAGACATGCCCAGTCATGAAAGGCCACCTGCCTAGGTATATAAGCAAGGCCTCATTGTAACATTCATCATCACTTATACATTTTATATATTAATAAATTATGATTACAAATACCTCGTGTATTTTTACAATTAAAGTCAACAAGCTATCAGTTTTGTTGCTTCAATGGTATCAGAGCCATGTCGCACAATATAATCTTACTAGCCTTTGAACATAGTTTACCGTACAATATGCCATCATGTGTAGATCCTGAGGAAATTGAGAAGATTAGGAAAATTCAAGAAAAGCATCAACAATTAGAAAAGTCATGTGAAGAAGTTACAACATGTTTTAAGAAGAATTATGCGAAAGTCGATAATAAAGAAGATGATAGCGACGATAAAGAAACAGAACAAGGTGAAGTAGGAGAAAGAGATTTTGATCAAAATGATGAATATGAAAATGATATCGATCAAGATAAGGATCTAGATGAAGTTGATCTTGATGTGGATCAGAATGATATAGATCAAGATGATGATCCAAAAGAAAATGATGATGAAGAGGAAAATTTGGAAGAAGAAAAAAAGTATACATTTTTGAAGATAATGATGAAGAGGACCTTGAAACATTTGAAGTTGTGCAACATGTCCCTATAAATGAATTTGGTAAACTTGATCCACCAACTAACGAGGATGAATTTGTAGTTAAATTGGCTATCGATGAGGAAGAGGTCAGGGTGGCACTCAATCAACTCCCCAGTGATGCTACCGAAATTCTCGACATCCTCAAAGCAGAGTCATATATATATATATATATATATTTTTTTTTTTTTTCAATAAATCCTGTTCCAATCAAATGGCAGTCCGTGAAGCATCGAAATCGGAAATTGTGTATTATCCAGTCTGTTTGCATCCAGATGAAAGTTTGTTCGATTGTATCGTGCTAGAGAACATATTGGACAACACTACTGGTAGGCCTTTCGACATATACGATATTCAACCCCAACCCGAAATAAGAAGGGAAATGCGACATGTGTAGTCGTTGGAAACGAGTATTTTGTAGGTCAAAACATGTTATTACGTTATGCTGGGCATCAGTTGTCTTGCAAGTTGGCAAATGAGAAGCACATTGTCAAGTCACATAGGATCAATTCAAGGACCATTGTCAATGGCTCCATTATTCATCCATTCAATCAGACTGGAACGCAGTTTGGTATTATTCCCACTCATGGTTTTGATAATCTGTCCTGGGGTTAACCAGGGTTGGAATCTATCAGTGCAAATGCCACATCAAGGCTGGAGCGTGCCCAACCCTAATGTCAATCATTTTGTCGACGGTAATGCAAATTATAACTTCACGAATCAAATCTCTCCTCCATGTCAATATGCGGTTCCTTGACTGATAGCTTGTTGACTTTAATTGTAAAAATACACAAGAGATATTTGTAATAATAATTTATGACACTTCTCAACTTGAGAAGTTGAGAAGTGTCAATATGCGGTTCCTTGACCCACATGTCACATTATGTACGAAGACCTCCAAGTGCAATTAGTACCATCTCTCTATCAGAAGGAACTTTTCTGGCAGACAACAGTTGATTCTTGAGTTGGGATATCCTCATGAAGTAGGATTGCACAATCTCTCCCTTATTCATCTTGATGTCCTTAAGTTGATTCTTAATGTGACTCAAGTTGTTGACTTCGTACATCCCAATCAACCTATCATACATTTCGTTGGACTTCTTCAACTTTGAAATATAAACTTCAAATGATCTCTCAATGAATCAATAATAATCTTCTTAGCTTTGATCTCACCTTTCTTGTACTTAGCTTTGATAACAACAGGCGCATTCTTCGGAGGCTCAAGTACCTTTTCTTCCACATATTCCAAGACATCACTCTCATCCAAAGTCACATCCAACCTGGTTCTCCAAACTGCATAGTTAGATGAGTCATTCAACTTCTCTCCAATCTTGAAGTATGAGGTAGACATCTTGACCCAAGTCAAGTAAGTTCCTTTAAATCACATTCCTTCAAAGGTGATTGCTCTTGTCTCCTTGGGCTTGTCTTCACCTCAACTCTGATACCATGTTAATTTTTCCAGTGTTCTATGCTTAACACAATCACTTGTAACAATTCTTCTTCAATTAGCAATCAATTCCAGTATAATTTCAACCTTCTAGCAACAATAAGCAATTGTAGATAGAACAATAAACCAAATGCACAGTAGAAGACAACCAAGAACAATAGACACACAATAGTTTGGTCAAAGACCAGGGAAAAACCCCACAAGGGGGAAAACCCTTTCCAAATTCTTATTCTATTAAATCGTCATCAAATGTTCAACAAAGAGATACATAGTCCAAGTACATCAATAACATGTCAAATGTTAATGCCTTGAGTGTTCAAACCAACCATCCAATATGCAATCAAATATGAGGCCAAAAGTCAAAGCTGCATATTTTGGTCAAAGTCAACAACAGTCAACTTTGCCCTAACCAGCCAACAGTCAGTGGTCAAAGTGCCTAGAAAAATTCGGTCAAGGTAGTAAAGAATTCGACCTCCTTCCTACAGTAAAAATCGGTCAAAATAGTCCCAAAATCTGCTCATAAAATTCTGGTCAAAGTCAAACTTTGACTTGTGAAAACCCTAGCTTAGAAATGCAGTCAACGCTAGCCAAAGATGCTTTGGAAAATTTTGGTCAAAGCAACAGTCAACTTGGCCTCCCAAACAAATCCAAAATCCCAAGTCAAAGAAGGTCAAACGAAGTCCAAACACCAAAAGTCAATGCTGGTGAAAGGCCAAACAAATTCTCGCTCTCTCCTCTTCGCATGTGTGAGCTCAGACCTGCAATTTTCAAAAGTAGTCGAACCAATAGAAGATGAATGGATGAGTGATGAGATGCTTCCAAGTGATGTGACATGTGGTGGAGGAGGTCGAATTTCCTTGCTCAGGACAACTTGTACTTTTGTGTAGATGTGGGTGTCACATTAAAAATAATATTTTTCCTTGAGCAAATTAAATTAATATTTTTCCTTGAGCAAATTAAATTATTCCAAGGGCTAGAAGGGTCTCTAGAAGACGAGGAGGGCTTCCCAAAGGAGGGAATTTCTCCCTGGGTTGCCAAATTTCAACAATGAGTATAATGGTGGTCCCACTATTCGGTCCGAGGTCTCCTTTGTGACAGGCGACAGGTCTGTTGATTCTCTTGATTAAATTAAAAAAAAAATTCATGTGGCTCAAACTTGGGAATAGGTGCTCATTGTAGAGCACATGATCCATGCGTTCGAATGAGGAGTGCATGAGAACTCCAATAATCCCAAGGGCTCGCAGACCTATTGCTTGTATAATCACAACAACTTCTTGATAGCAACTAAGTAGGGTACCAATCGTCACCCTTGCAATATAGGATAAAAGATAATACTATAATAAAGTGATAACTAAAATAATGCATAATATCTAACTACTATGCATACACATCACCATGAACAATATCAAAAGTAGGATTCACACACAAGAATGCAAGAAACATGAATGCATTGCAACTATTTAATCATGAATGCATCAAGTTCCACTAAAAGAGGTGAGGTGCTTGCCTTCTATAGGTGATGACAAGGGCTCCCCATCAAGGTTGGCGATGTAAAAGTAACCCACCCCTACTTTACTGTGGACCTTATAAGGACAAGGGTCATCATTCACAAGAACTAGATCTCTAACTTGGAAATCCTTTCCTTGCTTTCGGATTCATTGTTTCTTTTTATTGTTTTGGTATGTTTGTCTTTTACTTTTGAGGGAAGGCATTGATTTTACTTGACGTACATTTCCTCCTACTTCCTCAACCACCCTAGGTCTCTTGAGTATTTTAGATTCAAAGTGCTTCCATTCCACTTGCAGGTTTAAAGGATGCAAATTGCTTTTTTTCCTACTAGGATGGCTAGGGAAAGGGAAAGGGAAAGGGTCAATGTCCTCAACATGCTCGTCCATGTGTGGCTCTCTGTATAGGATGAATGGTTTCCCATCTATGGTAGGTACTATAGCATATGATAGATCCATCTGCAAATGCCCACAAATAGATGTTGACCATTTTCTTGATAGGAGCATGCCCTAGACATTAGGTACAGGTATGAGAAATATGTTGATTAGCACAAATATGTCTTTGTTAACAACCAATGATACCTTAACATCCTTGATTAAGCCATGCACTAATATGGCTTTCGAGTCAAAGCGACACACATTTCTATAGTAATTTGCATCTCTAATTGATTCATGACTCTTAAAGGCATATCATTTGTAGAGGCTCCTGAGTCATGCATAGAATTATGCAATATAATATTGCTGATTACTAGGGATAACAAGAAAGGTGCATACCCTCCATTCTGATGATCATAATACATGTTTTGCAATATAGTAGGAGAGTCCTCAACTTCTTTATCTAGGTTGAAGATTTTCTTAACTTGACAAGCCTCTGTTTATATGAGACTATTTAAGTCTCCTATGCACTGAAGGATAAAGACCCTCAAAACCTTGAGCAACTCGAGGCTTTTGTTGTTATGATAGAACAAAATCCGACCTCGTCTAAGATTGATTTTCTTTCATACCCTAGAGCCAAAGTGGAGGTCATGTCTAAGCCAAGTGCCCAAGTTGGCCCCTCATTGCAAGCCTTTAACTAAAAATCTAATAAAATTACCAACGAGTTGATGCAGGGTACCATAGGGAAAGAGGGTACCATCAAAAACTATCTTCCGAAGGCTCGATTCACCAATGAGTTGATGCAGGGTACCATAGGGAAAGAGGGTACCATCAAAAACTATCTTTTGAAGGCTCGATTCAACAATGATCTAACTCCTAAAAGAAATTTTAGTAGTGGCAAGAATCCTTCAAAATAGAATGTGCCTAACACCCTTGCCCCTACAAACATGATTAAACAAAAGGGTTTTCTCTGGTCTCAAACTTGTTATGAATCACATATATCATATGCACTGAAGGATAAAGACCCTCAAAACCTTGAACAAGCCAAGGCTTTTGTTGTTATGACAGAACACGATTTGACCTCATCTAATATTGATTTTCTTTCATACCTAGACCTAAAGTCGAGGCCTCACCATAGATAATTTTATTAAGGTCCAACAAAGGAACACAAAAGTAGATCAAAGGGACTGAAAAAGTGCATCCATGTGGGATTGCCAAGGCATCTCTTAAAACAATGAGTAAATTTGAAAAATAATAATTTCTATGATATAAGCACTTGCTAGAGACGCCTTGTTATCTTTAGCTAAAGAAAAGCTAGAAGAGGGGCTATAAGATAGGTGTTGGTACAATAGAAGTGCTATACATAAAAGTGTTAGGGAGATGTTAAGGACGACTAAAGTTGTTAGTCGAGGATGAGTGAGGAGGCTAAGATGAAGGCCATCACAATAGTTGTCAAGAATCGTGTGATGGCTAGTGGATGAGGATTTGATATCCTTTGGAGAGTTCGAGGGCTTGGTTGTATGATCACTTTCTTGTGTAGGGAAGGTGGAGGGGGGTGGGGGGGTGAGGGAGGAAGGGCGCAAAAGTGGAGAAGGCCAAATATCTTAACATCTAAAGTCGATGGGAAGAAAAAAACGTTGGTGGCCAAGGACAAACACTTATAGCAAAATCTCGCACTTCTCGAGATAAAGTCCAGAGGCTCGTGAAACCCATTGTACTTCATGAGGGGGTCACTATCACCTGACCAACTCTCTTTCCACTTTTGGCTAGCACTCCTCTGGTTTAGGGGTGGGTCTCCCTTGTAGATCCTAGTGATCTAATGTCCCAGTCGAACCAAGTCAAGAGTCCCCTAAGGCTCGTCTTTGATTACTATTAAGGATTGAAAAATTTGGTTTTAAGGTGGAAGATACGATTGCTAGGGTTCTTTAGGGTAATTTCCTAATTTGAGTTCAAAGGGAAGATCCTTGAACACACATGATCAAGGAGCTGCAAGATGATTTCATAGAGTAAACCCTAGCGAAATAATTTAAAGAATTTTTGCAAAGAATAGAAATGATGGGAGGATGGAAGACTAGTGCTGTAGCTTGTCAATATATTTTTGGGGCATATGGGGTCAAGGATAAACACACCTGAAAGGAATGGAGTAGATTTAGGTTCACCAGACTAGGGTAAGTCCACTCACTATCCCTAGACTTTTTAATCATTAAGAACAAGATAGGGGAAAGAAGACACTTGCATCCTGTCTGAAAGACTTGGAAAAAGGATTTGTCAAGAGGTATAACAAAAATAAAATACCAAGCCCACCTTCTTAATGCTTAATTACCATCATCTATAACATAACCAAGATAAAGAAAGTCCACTTACTTAGATTATCATGCATTCATCCAAGCTTCACCAATATCTGTCCAAGAAGAGAGTGAAATCCACATCAACACAAGCTTTCTAACAGGGCACTCAACCCATCCATCCATAACCAAATTTTAAGAATAGAAAATTGCAGAAATTTCAGACTTGGCAAGGGATTTCCCACCAATCCAACCGTGAGAAAATGAGAGGAAGTGCATCTCTATTTTTAAAGCCGGTGCTGAACTTCCTTTACATTAAGATATTATTTTTTAAAGGGAAAAGCCAATCTAGCCTATGGAGGGGAAAAAGGCCCTCTACACTATTAATTAATCTAAATTACACAAATTAAGGGGCATTCATGTCACTTGTACAAATTATAAGAGGAAAAATCCCTCAAGGATGAGACACATCCTCAAATAACAGACACAAGGGGATTCTTTGAATAACATCCAGCCTCGAAGTGCCCTTCAATGCTCCCTTCATCCACAAAACCAACAAAAAATGTTTGCAAATCCCTTTCCATGATGGCCATGTGGACATGTGAACTAGCCCTTTAGGCTTAATTCGAGTGTGACATGTGGGTCCATTAAGCTCAATGTTCAACTACCAAAACCTATTCAAGAAATAAAGAAGTCGACCCCAGATTTATTACAATTTATGTCAACCATTATTAAATTTTATGTTAGCGCAACTTCCAAATTAACATTTTAGGTTGGCTCCCTTCAAGCATACAATAATATCAAAATCCAAGTAGGCTAACTTCAAGTAATATATACAACAATTAATCCTTCATTTTAGGTTGGTTCATTCTTTGTTTATAGGTTGGCCTTGCTACCCACCAAAAGTGGGCAACCCATAGGAGAAAAATTTTCTCCTCATTTGGTAGCCAGCTGACCAACAACTCTATGATAGTTGACGGATAACATTATGCCATAATTCTCCACCTGTTACTGTGGCTAGTGTTCTCAACCATCTAACATGCTTTCTTAAAGGAAGATGGATCATCTATCAACATGTTCTTTAACCATTCTAGCAATCATGTGCTTTCATTTAATTTTATGGGAATATTAATGTGGGTCGCGGGGCGAACTGGATGATTGATCAATCTCGAGCATATCCTTGTTCCCATACTTCACCTGGGAGGTTAACCTTTGACTCTAGTCCAATGGGAACTCCTTTGGTGCCTTAGGGTTTAGGAAGGGAACTACTTGGGAGACATTGATTGGTATATCACGTCCAAGGTAATCCACACTTACGATTTTCTACCTTTTATGATTATTCAACTCCATTCTTTGGGTTGATATTCATTGGTTATTGGGATTGGAACGCTATATCCACATCCTTGAGTTAGGGCCCAAAAACTTGGCCCTGGAGGTTGACACTGTTGAAAGAAAGATAAAAGTAGATAAAGCGACAAGCCAACATGGAAAGAAAATGTAAAATACAAAAGATGGTTGGGACTTATTTATAACATGGGAAAAAGCCTAGCATGAGCTCTACCCTCTCATTAGCCATCATGTATTGTCCCCTTTTAAATTATCTTGTAATCCTCCCATATTTTTCCCCAAATTTCCTTGGAAAAACTTAAGAAAAAATTTCGCTGTAAATTTTTTAATTTAAATTCAACACGAAAAACTTGGAGAACACATATTTTTATTTAAATCCACACAAGAAAAATAAAGAGCTAATAAATGTAATTTCTAGATGAAATTCCACAACAAAATTCTTGCCAATTGTTATTAATAAATTTTGGGGAAATTTTCAAAAGAAATATTCATGGAATCTATTAGCAAAATTTGGCTAGTTCCCCTTTAAATCAACTCGGCCTCCTCCAAGAAGAAATCTGGTACCTGCTTTCTGGTTGTAATTTGACCGTCCTCTTGGGAAATATTTCGGCCTCAAACAAATAAATTGGTCCTTGAAGATATGTGTACTGCTGCAATTGGACCCTTCTCCTGGACTTCGATCTTTGATCCTCCTTCTCTGATGTGCGCCAGTGAAGAACCTGCAGTGGCTCTCCCTCTTGACTAGCTAGGGTGGATGTTTCACCTCCGAAAGTAATCGCCACTAGCTAGGGTGTATAGTTCCAACACTGAAATTGGGATCTCCACAAGGGTTGCCTCTCACACAGTAAGCTACTAGAGCCTTAATATTAATTTATCAAATATCCAATCGTGTCCTTAAATGAACTCTCACTTTTCTTTTTATAATTTTCCCCATCCAAATACCATGGTTTGTTGAAATACCATAAGTCACTTTTTCATAATAAAGTGACTTTATAAGATTTATTTCTTGATTAAATCAAAGGTCACTTAATAATCCACTTTTAATGTAATTACTCACTATCACTTTTTAAGATGACATTAATAATTAAATTAACTCCCTTTTTCTTGATCATAGCCTAAGAAAATCAGATAAGCTAATGGGTTACCTATTTGTGATGATCACTTGAAAAGGGACATAATAGTTCTCCCTTCTCGTGATTGCTTGTCATCAAGCAATTCATTCTGCATGTCAGTACTAGGATCCCATATATGTCTGTAGATTGCTCTAACATACATTTGTTATACCTTTCCAACACAATTGTACATCGCATCACTATTACATTGCTATATCGCGAAGCAATTCCCAACAATGTAAACCCCTGGAAAATAGTATTTCACTATTCTTTACGAAAAATCCCTTCTCCTCATAGTTCGATTTTGGAGGTAAGGCTATTTGGAGATGTTGGCTAACTGTCCAAAATGGCCCTTTATAATGTCCCTTAATCACTGTTGGTTCGGACAAGGTTCCAAAAGTCCATATTGATAGTTGCTTTAAGGATTTGTCTAATAAAAGCTTGGCAACAAGCAATATATCAACATTCACAACTATGTTTGCTCTTTCATCATAAGAACTAAACATTTGTTGTTCCATCATTAGCAATTGAAAATGCTTGGCTTGAGATTTTAAATATTGGTGAAAAGCACGAGGGCAACTCCCATGTAGAACTGTATGGACATCACCCTCGTCTAAAAACACTTGAGCAACTTCATTGAATAACCTGACCTCTTCAAGATGACTCGAGTTTTCTGCCTGCTCTTGTGGAACAAGCACACCACATTTATGATGATGTAGTAGTCAACCTCTCAAGTGTTTGAGTGCTATTGCATGCTTCAATTCATTAATATGACTAACACCAAGTGCCGACAATATTGTTCATTATCGTTTTCCATAGGGTTAATTCCGAGCAACCTTTCCATACCTTCCTGAGTCATTTGCATTACCTCGTGAGGAGAGAGTATCCTGATAGACCTGACACTATTCACGAATTCCTCCCAAGGATCGTCCCCTGGGAGAAGCACATCCTTATCCTTATCCACAAATACAAGCTACTAGCCTGACTTACAAGGGTCCTCAAGACGATCTTCTAAACCAAACATGCATGCCTATTCACTGTGTAGCTCATATTAGCCACTGAAGCGTGGGACATCTAATGATCTTCCGATGGATCCTAACTTGTAAACCATTATAAAGGTTCTTGTAGGTGGGTTCAACTGTGACAAGCTCTCTGTGCAATGCAATAAACCACTTTCGTCCAAGCCTCTAGACAAACCTGTGGGTTGTGTTTGAGACACAATGCTCTGACCCCTAGAAGCAAGAGGGGATTCAACTTGCCCAGTTGGTAGACAAGGTGCCATTTGATTATTTGGTACTCCCCTTGATGAATGCCATGAAGCTAAAGGAGCATGCCCATCCAGAGAGAGAGGTCCAATTAAATTTCTAGATGGTTGTGGCATGTTTAGGTAGTGGTGCTGATTTTTGTAGCCTCGGGAGGTATTACCACATGCCAAAAAGGACCCTCTCAAGTCGGCCAAAAAAAATTATGAAAATGAAAACGAAAATTATTATTTTTGGGCTTCATATCATTAGAGAAATTTTGAGGTCTAAAATGTGCCTCCTAAGGAATATTATAAAATAATAGTGGAAATAATAAAATAAGATTAGATTATCTCATCATGTTTTGGAGGGAAAAAGGAAAAAACTACTTTTTCAACTCGTATTTTCAACTTATCTCTTTATGATTTTACACAAATTTTGAGCGGGAGCGCTCGTTGGATGCTAAAATTAATTTTGCATCCAAGGAGTACCCATGTTGCATACTTTCGATGGACCTTGCTACATGAAAAATGTGAAATGCATGAAAAAACGTGATTGCAATCCAACTTGCGAGATTTCCTAGTTATTTTTAGTGGGAGATCGAGACTTAGAGGGAGTTTAACTTTAGAGGGAGATGCCCTATGGGAGCATGGATCTTCAGGTTTTGAGAGATCAATACACACAAGTTCAGTGGTTGCTTCAAAACAAAGGCATCAACATGAAATCAGAGTATGCACAATACCATGGTGGACATTGATAATAGGTTTAGTTTCTTCACAGTGATTTCCAGTGATAGGAAGTTATATAAGCTTGAAGATGTGAAGGAAGGAGGTTTTGCAAATGTTAGACACCACTAGCATTGATCAGTTCGGCTACAATATGTTCCCACAAACCAGTAGATGGCTAATATACTCACGAAGGCCCTAGGGAGGGCAAAGTTCATCTATTTCAAAGAACATATGGGCATAGTGGAGAACACCTTCCTTGCTAAGAGGGAGTGTTAGTTTTTGAATATGGTAGCAACGCACATGTTTTCTAGTCTCAGATTGTGTCTAAGAGGTTAAGGATCACGAGATCTCCAAAACCCAGAAAAGGTTTCGCGAGAAAAGACTTGGAGACGCCTTAATTAAATTAATTAGCCATAAATAAAATATTTCCTAAGTCTAACTTAGGAAGAGTGGTTAATTAAAGGGAATTAATTAAGGAAGTTTGATTTTGCTCTAGAGGCTTCTATTAATGAAGTCAAATTGATCGTAGCCATCGGTTGAGATGTAATCATGGTCGTTGAGACTCCAACGAGAGATTATAAGAGCAAGTCGAAGGGATTGGTGAAGACACAATATATGAGTTGAGCATTCGACTACCTAGTTGCAGGCAGTGTGGAAAAAGTCCCGAAAAAATCGCGACTTTTTCAAAAAGTCCCGATTTTTTCAAGACGCCGATTAAATCGGCCGATTTTTTCGTTATATGCCCGATTTTTTCCCGATTCGATCCAAAAAATCGTGACTGTGATTATAAATGCCGGAAATTTCGTTTTTTTTTGGTCTTATTTTGTTTTGTTTGTCGGATGTCCGCCCGCCCGCGTCGTTTAATACTGTGGAGTCGAGACTAGAGCTAGAGGGTTTCAGAAATCTTCAGAAATCGGATTGCAATCACCGGAAAGTTGTGCCGCCGCCAGGGTTTGCCACTGTGGAGTTGTGCCGCCGCCAGGGTTTGCCACTGTGGAGTTGTGCCGCCGCCAGGGTTTACCGTTTGCCACTGTGGAGTTGTGCCGCCGCCAGGGTTTGCTGCTGCCGCCGCCAGGTAAGTTAAAACATTTGCGGCTTGCCATTTTCGTTTTACAGCTATCTTAGGTTCCAACTTCTTTTTCCCGTCAACTCTATACAGCAAAACGAATGGCATCCCCTTCACTGTTATAAATATTAAAATCCCTCAGACTATGTCACTTCCATACAAGCTGGCCACGAAAATCTCCAAGAATCGTTGACTGTAAAATTAGATATATATATTATAAAGTTCGTATGCAATTAGAAACTTCTAAAATATGCTCAATGTAAATCGCTCAAGATGCAAACAATCAAATTTACCAGTCTTCAAATCTCAGATACCACAGTTATACTTAAAAGACAGTCAACAATATTCACAAGACAGTCAACAATAGTTAAGTTTTCATGATCTAAACAGTCCCAAATTTTTACTCCTTATAAGATGAATTAAACAAAAAAAGGAATTGACAGTGGTAAATCCTTATGAAATGTTTGACAGTGGTCCCAAATTTCTCTCTAAAAATGTGAATATTGTTGACTGTCTTTTATACAGAGTCCAGACATAACATTTTTTATTCGATTGCAAATCGAGGCAGTAGCCGTAGGGAACGATTTTAAATTTAAGATCCTACTCTGTGCCACTTCAAAAAAATTCAGATCATGTCTAAAGACTTGGAATACGTCATTGAGTGTTACTGTGTTATGCATAAATTTCAATATGTTAGTATTTTAATTTTTTTAGTAGACTTTCCTTCTCTCAACGTATGCCAACAATCTCACAGCATACCAACATGGTAGCATTTCTCCTCCATGGTTTAGTTACTCCATATTATTAATGCCCAGTCTACTATTTAGTGATTTTAAATTTTAATTTATGTGATGGGCAATTTTTATTATTTAATATTTTTTTTAATTTTTGTTTTGTGCCCAGGTTCAAACATCAAAAAGTTTCAAACAAAATGCCAAGGATTTTGGATCCTTTCTGGCAATATGGTGAACCTGATATTATACCCGAAACTGGAGGACTCAATAGAATGTATTTGTCTTGCAAGTTGTGTGGAAAGCATATGTCAGGGGGAATTGCCAGATTAAAATGCCATATAGGGCAAATTCCAGGGCAAAATGTAGAACTTTGCCCAAATCCGGGTCCAGAAATGATCCGACAGGCCATTAAAGCCTTGATGGAAAAAGAAGATGGCAAAGACACCAGGGCAGTAATAAAAAGGCAACTTGTAGGGAGCTCAACACAGGGGGTAAGTGAGAGTGCTTCTTCTAGTTCAGCATTACCTTCCAGTTCCACCCCCTCAGCTTTTTCATCCTTTTTTGTCCCTAGAACGACACCTGGTGCACAACCTGGCATCTAATCAGCAATTAAAAAAAAGGAAAAGGCAGAAGCTGACAGGTTGGTGAGTAGATGTCTTCTATGGAGTGATGTTCCTTTCAACATTGCCAAGACAAACCCATTCTACCAACCTATGTTTGATGCTGTTGCTGTCGTTGGCCTGGGGTACAAAGCCCCTACCTTTGCAGAGTTGAGAGGGCCTCTTCTTCAAGAGGAAAAGAATGATTGCACTGCTAGACTGGAGGAGTTTAGGGCATCTTGGGAACACACTGGATGCACAGTCATGTCAGATGGTTGGACTGACCAGAAGGGTAGGACCCTTAACTTCTTGGTTAGTTGTCCCAAGGGGACAATGTTTATGAAATCTGTTGACGCATCCGCACACATTAAAGATGCGCGTTTATTATGTGAGTTGTTGGACATCTTCATTCAGGAAATAGGCCCACAGAATGTTGTCCAAGTCATAACGGACAACGCTGCAAATTATGTTGCAGCTGGCAGGTTGCTGATGGAGAGGTATCCTACCCTGTTTTGGACACCTTGTGCTGCTCATTGTATTGACTTGATGTTGGAGGATATAGGTAAGATTCCTATGGTGAGACATATTGTTGAATCATCCAAGAGCATAACAAAATTTATTTACAATCATGCATCTGTGCTTAGCTTGATGAGAAGATTCACCAACAATAAAGAGTTGGTGCGTCCCGCGATAACACGCTTTGCCACTACTTTCATATCTCTTCAGTCTCTGTTGAATTCTATGTGGGACGTGAAGAGCATGTTTGTTTCACAGGATTGGCGTGACTTATCTATTAGCCGCAAACCAGAGGGAGAGGGCATATGCAGACTTGTTTCATATGATCAGGGGTTTTGGGCAGGAGTAGAGGAGGTGTGTGCCATTTTAGAACCTTTGGTAAGGGTTCTTCGGTTGGTTGATGGAGAGAAGCCCACAATGGGCTACTTGTATGAGGCCATGGATAGGGCCAAAGAAGCCATTCGTGCTTATTATGCAGATAAGGGAGATGAGGGGTTAGAGAAACAACAGGTCATATGGAGAGTGATTGATGACCGATGGAACAATACCCTCCATCGCCCCATTCATGCTGTAGGTATCTACTTCAACCTCGCATTTTCTTACTCCTGTGGTTTCAGATTTGATGCCGAGGTGATGGATGGATTCTTCACATGTGTTGAGAGGATGGTGGTATCTGAGCAAGAACGTGAAGAAATTTCCAAAGAAATGGAAATATATAGGATGGCTGGTGGCACATTTGGTTTTGCCATGGCTATTAAGGATAGGACGACCAAAATGCCAGGTAAGCTTCAATTTGTTTCAATTTTCAACTTTCAAATTTAACAATTCATTGTCTCTTCATAATTTTTGCTTATCATTTTTATTTTAACTTGTAGATGCTTGGTGGACAAGCTATGGTGGTAGAGTACCCCATCTCCAAAAGCTTGCCATCCGAGTGCTCAGCCAGACATGCAGTTCCTCTGGGTGTGAGCGCAATTGGAGTGTCTTTGACAAAATACATAGCAAAAAGCGCAATAGGTAAAAAAATTTCAAATTAAATTTTTGAAATAATTTGATTATTTTTACTATATAAATTTTCCAAGTACTAATTTATAATCTATGACCCTTTTATAGATTGGAATCCCAACGTCTCAATGACATGGTGTATGTCTACTACAATCTTCGATTGTGGATGAGACAAATTCAGAAAACTCCTGATATGGATGCCATTTCATTGGACAATATTGATACCACTGCTACATGGAGGGTCGAGACTGAGAGGCCGGTCATGGAATCGACCCCTGATTGGTTAGATGTGGATCCAGAGGCATTAGTGCCAGAGGAGGAAGCAGATGCACAGCAGGAGGAGCCAGTGGTAGAGGAGGAGGAGCAGAGTCAGGAGGCAGAGCAGGAGGAGGATGTGGAGGAGGAGGTGACACCATCTAGGATGGGCAGTAGCAGTGGCAGCGTCAGCGGCAGAGGACAGAGGCCACCTATTTTTTTTGCTTCTAGAGGACGACTGGGTCCATCTGTATCCCAAGGGGCAGGGCTTTCTTCCTCTAGAGGAAAAGGCAAAGCCATTCCCTATTCCCGTAAAAGGGGCAGGGGATCTTCATCTTAGTGACTTACTTTATGACATGGAGATGACTCATGATATACATTATTATATTTTTTGTTGATATTTTGACTCTTGAGACTGAGACTCAAGATTCAGGACTCGATTCACTATTTTGATATGTGATGTAGCACTAGACTTCATATTCATATTATATATTAGCTTTCTTTACATGTTTATGTGGAAATGCATTTATTTGATGTTGTGGATGCTTTAGATGCTAAAAAAATTGAAATTTTTTGAATAATTTTGTATTTTTTTAATTTTGCCGACTTTTTGCCGACTTTTTCGAAAAAGTCCCGACTTTGCCGACTTTTTCAACTTTTTTACCCTTGCCGATTTAATCCCGACTCCGACTTTTTCCACATTGGTTGCAGGTATTCAACAAGGGCACATTTGAAGCTAGGGAAAGCATTAGAGCAAGGGTTTCCGTAGAGATTTGGGAACAGGATTTTGAAGGAATTTTTCTCAGTATTTTCCAGTGTCTGGGAGCAGGAAAGAGGAGTACAAATTCATCTACAGAGGAGGCTGAATACAAGAGTGCAAGTTAGCTAGTTTACCCAGTGCGAGTTGCCGGAGGAGCCACGTATCAGTTTCCAGTCGCCGAATCAGTGTACCAGAAGCAGAGCGAGTGGGTTTTAGTGGCAGAGGGAGGCTAGATGACTTTCCTGGAGGTGATTCCAGGGATATATGATTTCTCCACAGCTAGATTTGCACATTCTAGCAGGGAGTGCAGATTCTAGACATGGCTGCGAGTGGCTAGGAGAGGCCAGATCAGTTGCAGAGGGGGACAAGGGTGTCTTCCAGATTATTTTGGCAGTAGAATATTGCTAGAGTTTTGCCAGATTTGCAAGAAAATCATTGATCCAGGATGGATCTTGATTGAGTTTAGTCGTATTTTCTATGTAATGTTTGAAGACTAGGATGGTCATAGATAGCAACAATTCTCAGAAACTCAAAAATTTATAGTCTCAAATGTATATGAAATCCGCACCAAGTCATAGAGCTTGTCATGTTGATTCCGGTGGTATATCCGGTTTCGAAAATGGCCTCTGTATGAGGAAGAAAATTCGTTTTGAAGTTTTCTTCCAACATGTAAAAAATGTCAGTCAACATAGGTGGCAGTCAAAGTGTAGAGCTTGTCATGTTGATTCCGGTGGTATATCCGGTTTCGAAAATGGCCTCCGTATGAGAAAGAAAATTCGTTTTGAAGTCTTCTTCCAACATGTAAAAAATGTCAGTCAACATAGGTGGCAGTGAAAGTGAAAAGGTCAACATTCAACTCATGGCTTCACTGGTCAAAGCTCATGGTTCCAGTTGACACATGGTGCGCCCAGATTTTGCCAAGTGGCTCCTTCTAGTTTGTCGAATTTTGCTGTTTATGATTGGTTGGTTGAATTTTAATTTGACCAATAATGGAGTGCCACGTGGGCCAACGACTAGTTGCCATGTGGCCTCCTCATGGCATGCTAAAAATTTGTTGTGAGTCTACAGCGTCTCCGGGAGATTCGAACCGCGGACCTAAGTACCAACACCAAAGCGCTCCACCATCTTGCCATTGCTTGTTCCTTGTTAAAACATGGGCGGATGTTTATATTTTATATTTATTGTGTTTGAATGGTGGGGATAAGGGCTGGAGAGCCCGCCAACCTGGCACCCCTGCCAACCCCGTGGACAATGCCTCTAAACATAGCAAGTAGGTACAACATTGCACAGAGTCAGGTTTGTTACACAATCCAATGGTAATGTGCCACATAATTATGGTTTAAACAACGCAGGAGTTGGTATATTAAACTATATGATATAGTCGGTGCAAAGAAGTTGTATATCCGTTGGGGTCCAATGGTATGGACTTTGGTTATAACAGAGTGTGCCACAGGGTAATACAACTAAGTCAAACCATATGGTTACAACAAATGCCACAGGTCGGGTTGCATTGTGACTACACCGTCGGAGATATATTTAAACGTATGATATGTATCACCGCGGAGGAGCATAACCGCGGAGTAATGTCACATGCCACGGGTTGACGTGTTACAGAACCGCCAAAATATCGATATATGTCATGCCATAGGTCGACGTGTTACGGAACCATTGGAACATCGATTCATGTCATGCCATGGGTTGGCGTGTTACAAAATCGTCGGAATATCGATATATGTCATGCCACGGGTTATAACCTACCACCAACGACATTTAAGTTTGAACCATCAATTATATGCCACGAGGAGCGGCATTTGTATCACCACCAAGCTATGTGTTGCGACCAATGGCGCGGGGAGAATCATATTATCCAAAGTCTAAAATTATAACATATGCCACCACTATGGTATGTATTAAAACCTTGGATGCCGCTGGTCCAACGTCAAAGCCATGCTATAATTACATGTGCCATGATACATGCTATGTTAATACTTTGGATAAACTATAGGTTGAAGAGTTATATTCGCTGGATAGTTATGGTGTTAACCATATAAAAACTTTGTTAAAACAAACATTTCATATGGCGCAAAGCAATAGGATAATCCTTTATGGTTGCTAATTCAATTTAATTCGAATAGCTCAATTTGTAAAGTTGTTATAACATATTGCTAATATTTGATATGTTGTTACTGTTGAGAAATTTGGAGGGCAGGTGATTAATTCAAATTCTCTTCTTGATAATTACTTGTGTGCTTACTTGAGTTACTTATGTCTTCTCTTTGTTAGCTTATTTAGTCTTTCATCATGTCAATTACCAAAAATACAAAAGACACAAAGGCTCCTCAAGCCAGGGCAAAACCTCTCCCTCTTGGAGAGGAAAACCGGTAAGGAATTCTTCTTATAGATCTTCAAATGACAACTACCATGACCAAGACTCAGACCCTTAACCTATTAATGCATCCAAAGAACTTGCCACTACTTCTTTGTTGACCTTCAATTCTGACCCTTCTTTTCTGCACCAACCTGCACTATGCTGCACCAATACTAGAACTTGGTCTCTAAGTCTTATCTTCTAGAATGTATTTGTATCTTGCATAACATTCTTTTTTCCACAGACTTCTCTTAGACAAGATCACTTGAAACCACTTGCTTTGGATAACACTGAAGTTTCTTCAATTGAGGAGTAGTACTTTTTAGGCACTATAGAACAGGAAGGTAAATCACAGATTTACCTTCCTTACTGTCTTGAACGGAATTCTCTTCCTTGCTGTGATAACACACTGTTATGTACGAACCTTATTTTATCCTTAAACCTGAACTGACTTCTGTCCTGAAGTCCGCAATAGATATTGTCCCTTTTCTGCACTTTATCTCAAAGATATTCACTGTCAAATCTTCAGATAAGTCCGCACCTTTTCCTGTCCTTTAACCCACACTTAGACCAGACTTTATCATGCTATATAAACTTAGAGTTATCTGCAATTCTCTGTCCCTTAATCCGCACTTCAATTCTTCCTAAAATCTGCACTTTAATTCTTCTTGAAATCCACAGTCTTCTTCAGAGTGATCCGCAATTTTATGTGTCAAATAAGTCGCAGGTTCAGGGTATATATAGGGCACATAACCTGTCTTTAGGCCTACCATACAGCCGACTTCATCACTGTGCATTAGGCCGACTTTAACATAACATTTGAGCTTATCTTTCAACGTCGTTTGAGGGCTGACTTAAGCCATTCTTTCACTGTTTCTATGGCAAGGTCTTGGTGCATTTTCTCTAGATTAGATACTTCATATATATGACACTTAATTATACTTATACCTAGAAGACAAACCCTAATAGGCATCAATAAGAAGGCTATTGACCTATAATAAAAATCTTGCTCGTGAAACCCATGAAGCAAGTACAATAAAATACATTTTATTATCTTTGTCTTCTTCTTTACATAAATACATAATTACATAGTCAATATGAAGACCGATTCTAGTTACACTTTTCAACAGTTACAACCAAAATCTAAACTTAGAGTTACAAAACCTTATAAAAGGTGGCCAATGCTCCCAAGCAAGTCAGAGGCAAGTGAAGCTCAGAGTGGTGTGGTGAGCTAATTTTTGAGCAACAATTGAAGTTGGCATTTTGAGGTCACACGAAAGCCAAATTGAGCGTTTGAAGAACTGAAACAAGGGTTTTGGTGCGCTCCGGACACATTGGCAGAGTCCATTTGACAATTGCAGCAGCCGATACTTCAAAATTCAATACATGGACAATTGTCTCTCCAAGTCAAGTTGAGGCAAGTAATTGAATTATGTTCTTGTTCATGCATGATTACTCATTTTCAGTTGAGGTCTAGAGTCCTTGCAGGTTACTCTTTGTATTGTTGTAGTTGACATAGTGATTACAGGTTATCATGTTATTTTGTGAGAGTTCTCTGTAGGAGAACATTTCCTTGCAGGGGAAATAGCCACATTGTAAACAACAAATTGATGTACCTCATTCTTAACACTAAAATATGAGCGGCCTAGCCTTTTGAGCAGGGCCCGGAGACATAGCCCAAGGGGGGTGAACTCCGTCACCAAAATTTGTGTCGTTCTTCTTGATGTTTGTTTGATTATTTGCGTTATGTTCTTGTTAAATTTGGACAACTAGGTCCAAACTCCATCTTGTGATGCTCAGATGAAGATTCCACTATTTGTATTGGATTCCTCTTTCAGAGAGGTGTAAAATCGATATAAAATTGATTTTAATCTGATGAGCAGAGCATTTATTTTGAATTTATTATTTATAATAAATTTAAGTGCAGGTCGGCCTTAAGGTTTTACACCCCCAACAGATGTGTCACACACCTCAATGATGGATATAAATACAGTCAACGTTGGAGAGGTTTTGACTCATCTCATCCACACACTTCTCATTGGATACGAGCATCTAAGAAGCAATTCTCACGTGGGAAAAGGACGAAGTAGCTGCAGCTGGAAAAAGGACGAAATTTCTGCAGTTAGGGTTTCTGGACGAAATTTTCTGCAGTTAGGGTTTCTGGGCAAGTTTGACCAGCGTTGACTTTGGTCAACGCATGGTCCGTTTGAGCTGAAATTTTGTGGAGAGTTCGATTTTTGAAGGTCGTACTCATTGGCACAAAAATCGAGGTCAAAAGGTTGACCGAAGTTGGAGTTGCGTTGACTTTATTGTTGCTGCCCTGTGTTGACTTTTTCTGGACTGCGTTTACTTTTCTGGGGTTGACTTTGAGTTGACTGGATAATTGATTTGAGGACTGTTGTGACACATTTTGGGTTGGCCGACCAAGAAGACTCTGCTGGTTGAAGCATCCTACTGACTGCCGTAACACACCAACACATTCTCCTGTTTCTGGTTTGTCTTCTATAGATCCACTGGTATGTTCTATCAGCATTTTACTTAACTATTTATGTGATTGCTGTTATAAAAGTAAAATTGCATCAAGCGTAGAACATCTACAAAAATTTACATGGTATCAGAGCTGAGGTGAAGACAAGCCCTAACTTATAGCAATCACCAACTGAGAAAAATGAGTTCCACAAGTTATGGCTTCAAGGAGGATGACAAGCTGACTGGAAGGGATGAATTCCATGCTTGGAAGATGATATTAGATCTCAAATTGGAAGACCATGATCTCATGGACTATGTACTGGGTAAGATACAAGAACCTCCATCCACTGCTACTGCTGCTGCTAAAACCAAGTATAAGAAGGGGGAGATCAAAGCAATGCTAATGATCAGGGAATCTATACATAAAAGTCTGGTTGCCTACATATCTGAGCTAGGCACATCCAAGGAGATGTATGATAAGCTGATACAAATGTTCAAAGTAAACAATGCAAGCCAAGTGCTATTCTTCAAGAATCAATTGAAGAATCTGAAGAAAGGCAGGGATGAGTCTTTCCAAACATACTTTCTGAAATTGACCAAGATCAGGAACAATTTGCTGGCTATTGGGGAGACAATAGCCGATCGTGAGATGGTACTCACCGCACTTGGAGGGCTCCCATATGAATGGCAAGTATTCAACACTACCATTCTCAATAATAATACAATTCTTAAATTTGACGAGCTACTGTCAAGATGCATGCAAGAAGAGACAAGAATGAAGGAATACGAAAATGACAAGAACGCTGCCTACGCTGCTCATTCTAGAAAGAAGAACTCTGGTGGTCCTAAGAACCAGGGTTGCGGGGAAGCTTCGTACCCCCTTCGCTCCCGCTCCGGAAACTCGCTCCGTGCGGGAGCGTTTCGGAAACGCTAGGAAACGCGCTTCCGAAAACGCTTCCTGTCGGGAGCGTTTTTCGGGAGCGCGTTTCCGACCTGAAAAAACGCTCCCTGTTTTTTCGGGAGCGTTTCAGGGAGCGTTCGGGAGCGAACGCTTCCGACGTTAAAAAAACGCTTCGGGAGCGTTTTTTAAACGCGGGAAGCGTTCGGGGAGCGTTCGCTCCCGAACGCTCCCCGGCAGAAAAAACGCTCCCCGCCGCGCGGAATTTTTTTTATGAAAAATTTTCGATTTTTATAAAAAGGGGGGGGGGTTTCATAGTCAGTTATTGTTTGTTAGTTGAGAATTGAGATTGAGCGAGAAGGAGAGCCGAGAGCGCAAGGTTTGGTTGACAGCGATCAGGAGAGCAAGGAGCAAAGCTAACAGGAGAGCAAGGAGCAAGGCTGACAGGAGGATTGCAAGAAAGAGGTAGGCCTTCTAATCCAATTTTGTATTTTCTAAGATGAATTTGTAGATTGTTAAATTGTTTGAAAATGAAAACTTGAATTTTGCTTGAATGTTGCATTTTATTGGATTTAAAACTTTTAAAATGAGTTGTTTTTTTCCAATTTGCATTTCCTATTCCCATTTGGCATTTTTCTATTTGTTTTGCAGGCTAGATTCTAGAAACTTGAAACTTGTTTCCATCATGGCTATATGGCTAGGAATTTTCCTCATGTTGGTTCCTTTCTTTGTGATAATGGTGTTGGAGAGTGCTAGAAGAAAGAGACAACTCAGAGAAGAGGAGGATGAAGAGGAGGGTTATGGTGGATCTGAAGAAAATCCTGAAGAGGAGGATTATGCTGAGGAGGAAGTGGGGAGTGGAGACCCTGAGAACCTAGAATCCCCAACTAAACAAGACCAATATCCTTTGTGGAAATATGTTCAAAAGCAAGGAGGAGGGAAAGGTGGTGGAACCACTAAATTTATTTGCCCCCATTGCAATAAACAATACCATGGTTCATACACCCGTCTGAGAAGGCACCTTTGTGGGATAATGCCAGGAGATGGAACTAAAGATTTTGGAATCAAAGTTTGTACTTATGTGCCAGCACCACAGAGAGAGATATATAGGAAGGAAGAGGGGGTTGCCATACAGAGATCATCTAAAAGATCTAAGGGTATCGCTGATTCAGGCCCAACACATTCAACTTCCACCCATGCCAGTGGTGTCGGAAGCAGTGGCACTGGATTAAGGCGTAGAACCATATCCGATTTCCTAGACGAAGGGTGTAGGAATGATGTGGATTCAAAAGTTTACCGGTTTCTACATGCATGTGGGGTGCCATTCAATGTTCTTCGCTCACCTTATTGGCATGAAATGGTTTCTGCCATTAATGATGCCCCCAAAGGATACAAAAGCCCTGGGTATGACAAAGCCAGAACCGTGGGTCTTGATCATGAAAGAGCTAAAATAAATCATTCTTTGGCTAGAATGACAGGTTCGTGGAATGAGCATGGGTTGTCCATTGTCTCTGATGGATGGACCAATGTAAAAGGAAAACCATCGATAAATGTTTTGGCTGTGTCGGTTAGTGGTGCAGTGTTCCTGGCAGCTTATGATTATTCAGATAAATTCAAAACCGGCATTAACATTGCAGAACCATTACTTGAAATAATTGAAGAGACTGGGCCATACAATGTGATACAGGTCATCACTGATAATGCTGCTAACTGTAAGGCAGTAGGAGCAATTGTTGAGGATAAATACCCCAACATTTTTTGGTCTGGGTGTTTGGTTCACACAATGAACCTTTTGATGCATGATATCATAAAAAACAAACAACCTCAGTTCAAATGGCTTGGTGATTTGTACAAGAGAGGTAAGAAAATGATCAACTTTATTACAAATCATAGCAATACCCATGGGCTTTTCCGTACTCACTCCAAATTGGAGTTGTTGAAAATAGGAAAAACTAGATTTGCTAGTTATTACCTCACCTTCAGGCGCCTTTTGAAGGTAAGAGAGTCATTGGCTGCAATGGTATCAAGCTCACACTGGCAGGTATTAAAGGACAGGGCGGCAACAGTGGTTGACAGGCAAAGTTTTGAACATGTGGAGGAGACCGCCCTTGACCCTCAGTTTTGGGCACGTATGAGGGAAATTGTGAGTTTTACCAAGCCCATTTATAACATGATTCGCTTTGCAAATACTGATAAACCAGTGATTGGAGAGGTTTATGAGCAGATGGATAGCATGTTGGGGCAAATAAAAGATATTGTTAAGGATAATGATCCCAACTTGTATGCTATGATTCATGACCGTGTGTGTGCACGGTGGAATAAACTCAATGTTCCACTACATGCTTTGGCATATATCCTTACGCCAAAATATTACTCTCCATCTTGGTTGGGCCAACCTGCACCTGGAGGTGGGGTTAGGGTGAAACCTCACACAAATCCAGAGGTACAAGAAGGGTACATGAAGGCATTGGACAAATTGGTACCTGACAGGGAAGAGTGTGCTAGATTGCGCCTTGAATTAGGCAAATACTTCAGTTGCACTGCTAACTTTGGTTCATTCCATGCAATGGAAGACAGGGACAGATTCGATGCTCTCACATGGTGGGAAGCATATGGCGGCATGGGGCTTTTGCCAAAGTTGGCTAAAAAAGTTCTCTCACAAGTTGTGAACACTTCTTCTGCAGAGAGGTGTTGGAGCACCTACAACTTTATACACAATGTGAGAAGAAATAGGCTGAATGAAAACCGAGCTGAAAGCTTGGTTTATTTGCATTATAACTTGAGGTTGCTCAGCCATTACTGTGATCGGGCAAATGAGGATCAATCATACAGAGTCTGGGACAACAACCCAGAAGATGATAATTTGGAGGACGACACGTTACATCTAGAAGAATT
The DNA here is from genome assembly GCA_034641835.2 of Pinus albicaulis. NCBI lineage: Eukaryota > Viridiplantae > Streptophyta > Pinopsida > Pinales > Pinaceae > Pinus > Pinus albicaulis. The sequence goes on from CM076583.1 coordinate 1,087,994,839, forward strand.
GGAAGCAGAACTTTATAGGGATGATGATGAAGCATCAGCAGCACCGCCACACACAGGGCCAGTCCCACCATCTACTGGTAGCAATGCGGGTGCCAGTGCCAGTGCCACTCCTCGATATCACACTATTGTTCCTTTGCAGATCCAGCCTCCACCTTCTAGTCGTGGTCGTGGTACTCCTGAGAGTACTAGAAGACCAACATTTCCTCGTGGCTCACAAAAATTAGACATTTCTCGTGGGCGTGGAAAGGGGCCAGCCAGATAAAATATATTTGTTGTTTACTATTTTTCTATTTGTTGTTGACAGCGCTGAAAATGCCTGAAACTTGACTTGCCACCATTTCATATCAATTTTTGATGAAGTTGGCATTTATAAGTTTACTGTTTACAAGTCATTATGAATTATGAAAATGATGCTTCATGAAAGTTATATGGTGATCAATGAATCAATGATGATAAATGTTATATATTGAATTTTGAAATCAATGAATCAATGATGATAAATGTTATATATCAATGATGATAAATGTATATTGAATTTTGAAATCAATGAATCAATGATGATAAATGTTATAATATATATATCAATGATGATAAATGTTATAATATATATATCAATGATGATAAATGTATATTGAATTTTGAAATCAATGAATCAATGATGATAAATGTTAGATATTGAAATTTGAAATCAATGATGATAAATGTTATATATAAATGATGATAAATGTTATATATTGAATTTTGAAAGCTTGAAACCTTCAGATTGATGATTTGCGAGACTCAAGAGTCAATATGTTCTCTGCTTCCAACTCGTGGGCGTGGTTGATGAAGATTATAACTTCTAGATGATTGATGTTATATGATTCAACCTATGTTTTTATGTTTTTTATGTCTAATTCATCATTCTACATGTTTTTGTTGACATATATGCATCAAAATATAAAAAATATAAAAAATATTAAAAAATATATATATATATATATATAAATGCTCCCGAAAACGCTCCGGACCCGGAAACTTTTAAAAATGGCGCTCCGCGCTTCGCTCCCGCTCCGCGCTCCCGCTCCCGCTCCCGCTTCCAAGTAACCTTGCTAAGAACAAAGGAAGAGCAAGGGCCCAAGGAAAGAAGGGCAAGTGTTTCACTTGTCATAGGCCTGGTCACTATGCTAGAGAATGTCCTTTCAAGAAGGATTCTCCTAATAGTGATGACAACAACAACAACCGGAGGAATGGAAATCAAAGAAACGACAGGTCCAAAGGAAAGAAGAAGGATCCCTCTGGCGGAAACAATCAACCTTTCAAAAGGTCTAGAAACTCCAGGTATGAGGAGTCAAATGTTGTTGATAAAAGAAATGAATACATTCTTGTATCTGCCCTCTCTGCTGCATCCTCGCCCGACACTATGGATGTCTGGCTGATAGAGAGTGGTGCCTCAAGACACATCACTGGGTTCAAGGAAGCACTCTCTGACATGGTTGAGAAGGATACTAATCTGGAAATTATCCTTGGAGATAATGCCACATATCCTGTGAAAGGGACAGGGACTGTGACCCTCCACTTGTCTCAAGGACAAGTCCTACATTTTCAGGATGTACTCTATGTACCAAAATTGAAGAAGAACCTTGTGTCTATATCAGCCATCGAAGACAAAGGCTTCAATGTGGCATTCACTGATGGAAAGGTGCGCATGTGGAAGAAGAATCTCAAGGAAGCTATTGTGATTGGTTTTAGAGTTGGAACACTCTACCAAGTTGAAGGAAGTCCACTAGGAGCTATGACATGTGATACTATCCGACAAACTGAACTATGGCACCGAAGGTTTGGACACCTTCATTACAAGGCCCTTCCCGAAGCAAGGAAGGTGGTGATAGGGATGCCCGATTTTGGAAATAATCATGAAGGTGTATGTAAGGGTTGTGCCGAAGGAAAGCATACAAGGGGACCTTTCCCCTCAAGTGTCACAAAGACATCTGATATTTTGCAACTGGTCCATTCTGATCTATCTGGTATGCTACTCGTGACATCCCTGAGAGGATGTTCTTACTGTATGACATTCACTGATGACTTCTTCCGCAAAACCTGGATATACTTCTTGAAGAAGAAGGATGAGGCTTTCATGTGGTTCCGTACCTTCAAAGCCTTGGTGGAAAATATGACAGGGAAGAAGATCAAGATTTTGAGGATCGACAATGGCACTGAATATGGTTCAAATGAGTTCAAGGACTTTTGCAGAGAAGCTGGCATTAAGAGGGAGACTACTACTGCCTATACTCCTGAGCAGAATGGCGTTGCTGAATGAAAGAACAGGACCATTGTGGAAGCTGCCCGTGCCATGCTATGTGACCAGGGTCTACCGAAGTTTCTGTTGGGAGAAGCTGCGAATACCGCTGTATACATTCAAAATCGATGCCCTCATTCTGCCCTGGACTCCAAAACTCCCGAAGAGGTTTTCACTGGTAAGAAACCTGACTTCTCACATTTTAGAATTTTTGGATGTCCTGTTTATTTTCATGTGCCAAAAGAAAAGAGAAGTAAGCTGGATGCTTCTGGGAAGAAAGGAATGTTTGTGGGCTACAGCGAAACCTCTAAGGCCTATAGAGTCTATGTACCTGGTCAAAGGGAAGTAGAAATATACCATGATGTCACTTTTGACGAAGATGCTTCCCTGAAGAAAGTAGTAGATCTTCCGAGACCTGAGGAAAATCATGAAGCAAGGCCTGGAAATCAAGAAGAACCACAGGATGAGACAATGCCTGATGTTGAAGGACCAATGGACCCAATAGATCCATCTCCTTCACTGAGAAAGAGACCATCATGGCTCAGGGACACTCTCGAAGATGCCGAGGGACATGCTGCCCCGAGGGGGACATTCCGAGAAAGCAAGAAGCCGTGTAGATACCAAGGGTATCTGGCTGCCATGAGTACTATTGTACAATCTGAACCTGGATCTTTTGAGGAAGTCGTAAAGCATCAAGTCTGGAAGGATGCTATGCACGAAGAACATGAGTCCATAATGAAGAATGATGTTTGGGATGTGGTTCCAAGACCGAAGGACAAATCAGTTGTCATCGCGAAATGGCTCTACAAGATCAAGCATGGATCCGATGGAAGTGCTGAAAAGTTCAAGGCAAGATTTGTTGCCCGTGGCTTCTCTCAAAAGGAAGGAATAGATTATGATGACATATTTGCACCTGTGGCATGATATACCACCATTCGATCAATCATAGCCCTTGTTGCTACGCAAGGATGGAGTCTTCATCAGATGGATGTCAAGACCGCTTTTCTGCATGGTGCAATAAAAGAAGAGGTGTATGTAGAACAACCTCTGGGGTTTGAAGTTCAGGATCGGGACACTCATGTCTGCAGGTTGAAGAAAGCCCTCTATGGGTTGAAGCAAGTACCCAGAGCTTGGTACGAGAGGATAGATAGCTACTTGATGAAGCTGGGCTTCACTCGAAGTAATGTTGATTCGAACCTTTACTTCAAGGTTGTCCAGGGGAAGCCTCTCATTCTGGTGCTGTATGTGGACGACCTCTTCCTAACAGGTGTTGACCCTCTCATTCATCAATGCAAGAGGGAGCTCGCTGCTGAGATCAAGATGAAGGACCTAGGACTGATGCACTACTTTTTAGGCCTGGAGGTCTGGCAGAGACCTGGAGAGATTTTCCTTTCTCAAGGAAAATATATTGTGAAACTTCTAGAAAGATTTGGTATGGTGGATTGCAAGTCCGTGTCAACACCAATGGAACTCAACTTCAAGAAGTTGAGTGGCAGCGCTGCTGGGCCCGTATTGGCAAATCCTACTGAGTATCGTCAACTCGTAGGGGCTCTGATGTTCTTAGTGAACACCCGTCCAGATATATGTTTTGCAGTGAACACTTTGAGTCAACACATGTTTGAGCCTCATCACTTTCACTGGGTTGGTGCCAGGAATCTTCTGAGATACCTTCGGGGCACGATAAACCATGGGTTGAGATACACTGTCGGGAGCGTGACACTCCGTGGATATACTGATGCCGACTGGGTTGGCAGTGTGGTGGATCGTAAGAGCACATCGGGATGCTGCTTCAATCTTGGTTCTGCTTTGATTTCATAGATGAGTAATTAGCAGAAGTCGGTGGCTTTGAGCACCGCAGAGGCCGAATACATTGCAGCAAGTATGGCCTGTTGTGAAGCAGTTTGGTTGCGAAAGCTCTTTAGTGAGCTATTTGGACATGTGCTAGATACCACCGTGATACTCTGTGATAACCAGAGTGGGATTCGCTTGACCGAGAATCTTGTGTTCCACGACCGATCCAAGCATATTGATATCAGGTACCATTTCATCCAGGATATGGTACAGCGAGGCGCCATAAGGCTCGATCATATAGGAACTGATGAGCAGGTCGCGGATATTCTCACTAAGCCCCTGGGGAAGGTCAAGTTCCTAACCTTCCGTGAGAATCTTGGTATCGTGGAACGACCCTATGATGTGGGTCCCGTTGGACGATGAGCTCTGGGAGCTCTGGGGGGCTTTGGGGACAGCTTCTCGGAGCTATGAGCAACCACAAGGCTAGGCTTGCCAAACCTTGTTGGTGTGCTTGGACCCCACCGTTGTGATTATTGAGTTGGTTCACCTCTCATTATCCGTGCCCCGTATGCATCCTACCCATTGAGTTCAGGGCTCATGGGAAGTACCTCTCATTTGGCCAATGAGGTGGGAAAAGCTAGAGACTAGTAGCAAAGACTGATGGACGCATTAGAGATTGCCGTACTCTCTATCTAGGATGGCACGGTCCAACCACTTGATCTGGGATCAAGTCTAGTGAGGTCTCGGACCTCCGCCTGACTTCGGGTCAGATGAACCAACTTCGGGTTGGTTGGAGACTCTTTGTGAGTCCGATAGAGGTTTCGAACCTCTGGGCTGAATTTGTCAGCCGGGGGATGATGTCTTTGTGACTGACCCACTTCTGTTCTGAAATAAAGAGGCCAGCAAAGCAAGTTACGGCGGAATGACGCACGATGTTTGATTGCACTGGTGGATGGAGTTCTCCCTAGTTGAGAGGGAGTGTTAAATTTGGACAACTAGGTCCAAACTCCATCTTGTGATGCTCAGATGAAGATTCCAATATTTGTATTGGACTCCTCTTTCGGAGAGGTGTAAAATCGATATAAAATTGATTTTAATCTGATGAGCAGAACATTTATTTTGAATTTATTATTTATAATAAATTTAAGTGCAGGTCGGCCTTAAGGTTTTACACCCCCAACGGATGTGTCACACACCTCAATGATGGATATAAATACAGTCAACGTTGGAGAGCTTTTCACTCATCTCATCCACACACTTCTCATTGGATACGAGCATCTAAGAAGTAGTTCTCACGTGGGAAAAGGACGAAGTAGCTGCAGCTGGAAAAAGGACGAAATTTCTGCAGTTAGGGTTTTTGGACGAAATTTTCTGCAGTTAGGGTTTCTGGGCAAGTTTGACCAGCGTTGACTTTGGTCAACGCATGGTCCGTTTGAGCTGAAATTTTGTGGAGAGTTAGATTTTTGTAGGCCGTACTCATTGGCACAAAAATCGAGGTCAAAGAGTTGACCGAAGTTGGAGCTGCGTTGACTTTCTTGTTGTTGCCCTGCGTTGACTTTTTCTGGATTGCGTTGACTTTTCTGGGGTTGACTTTGAGTTGACTGGATAATTGATTTGAGGACTGTTGTGACACATTTTGGGTTGGCCGAACAAGAAGACTTTGCTAGTTGAAGCATCCTGCTGATCGCCGTAACGCACCAACACATTCTCCTGTTTCTGGTTTGTCTTCTATAGATCCACTGGTATGTTCTATCAGCATTTTACTTAACTATTTATGTGATTGCTGTTATAAAAGTAAAATTGCATCAAGCATAGAACATCTACAAAAATTTACAGTTCTTTATAGTTAACTAGCACATGATAACTAATTCATGCTTGAAGGAACATCAAACAAACATATTGTTTTGAAGACTCATTTTCATACTTGCAAAGTATCAGAGGACAATCTTCATCCTCCGTTTTCGCGTCATTTTTGGTATCAGAGCCGATTCTGACGAGAGTGCGAAATGGGTAGAGGCATGAAGCAAATTTAGTTGCAAGAACTGGAAGAGTTCAATCAACATTATCAACAGGAGAACACGACATTGCGATGCATGGTGCAAGCATTGCAGGAAGACAAGCAAAGACTGCAAGCGAAGATCAAAGCCTTGCAGAAAAATCGAAAGAGTGGCAGTCCTTCAATTCGAAGTCCATCCACCATATGAGGCAATGAAGTATATCCACTTCATCCGGATGATGAAGAAAGTTCATCTCTATCTACCACTCCAAAAGCGCAGTCGGTGGAAGAAGCCATTGGTACTTTTCCTCACCTTCAGAGGAATTTCCATATGTGCCAGCATCTCTAGGGAATGATTCGGAATTAGAGAAGGACGAAGCTTCAAGCAATCATGAGATTGGAGCTTTTGAAAAACATACCAAAGGAATGGGTACGAGGATGATGAACAAGATGGGATATCAACAAGGACAAGGGCTTGGCATATTCAGGAAAGGCCTAAATGCGAAGGATTGGGATATGACCAATCAACATGTGACTACTGCGGAAAGAGAGGTCACATAGCAGACCGGTGTTGGTCCTTACATCTTGAGCTAATGCCAAAGAAGATTCAGGATTGTGAAGGTAAGCAGACGAATCATTCCAGCAGTGATTTGGAAGGTGAGTCCTTCAATGAAAATTTTATTATGAAGGTTATTAAAAGGATATAACCATGTACTCTCTGTGGGAGTAATGCGCATTGTGTAGAGGAATGTTGGAAGCATAAGGTTTACAACAAAAAAGGTGCGTGTTGCAAGGAAAAGTACACGGAAGGATGACGCAACACTATAAGTGAAGAAATGTCTAGGAAAGACTTTGCTTCAGATAGACAAAGACTCGACTCAATCAAAATAGAGCTCGGAAAGATCCAACAAAAAAATGACCAATACAAACTCAGGAGAAAGAGTTTGTCCACAATGTAAGATTAGAAGACATGCTACCATGTGAGTTAACACCAACACAATCAGGACAAGGGGAAGAAAAGCAAACTGGAGAGGAAGAATGTAAGTCTCCAGAAAAGTCTGCTACTTGGAACTGGGCAAATTTCATGCCTTATGTGTAATTGTGTGTGTATGAATTGTCATTGGATCAGTAGGTCTAGTTGAGTCTGTAATAGGATCTAGATGGTTTTTATACTTATGCTTGAATGTAATAAATTCATGATTGTAATAGACTTTTGGAGGTCCAAAAGTCCTTTTGTTGGGAGGTATGATCAAGGATGGATCTTGATTGAGTTTAGTCGTATTTGCTATGTAATGTTTGAAGACTCGGATGGTCATAGATAGCAACAGTTCTCGACATGCTCAAAATTTTACAGTTTCATATGTATATGAAATCAGCGCCAAGTCGTAGAGCTCGTCATGCTGATTCCGGTGGCATATATGGTTTTGAAAATGGCCTTTGTATGAGGAAGAAAATGTGTTTTGAAGCTTTCCTCCAACAGGTAAAAAAAGTCAAAGTCAACGTAGGTGACAGTCAAAGTCAAAAGGTAAACAATCAACTCATGGTTCTGCTAGTCAAAGCTCATGGTTCCAATTGACACATGGCGCACCCAGATTTTGCCAAGTGGCTCCTTCTGGTCTGTTGAATTCTGGTGTTTATGATTGGTTGGTTGAATTTCAATTTGACCAATAATGGAGCGCCATGTGGGCCAACGACTGGTTGCCACGTGGCCTCCTCATGGCATACTAAAAATTTGTTGTGAGTCTACAGGGTCTCAGGGAGATACGAACCACAGACTGAAGTACCAACACCAAAGCGCTCCACCATCATGGCATCCCTTGTTCCTTGTTAAAACATGGGCGGATGTTTATATTTATATTTATTGTGTTTGAATGGTGGGAGTAAGGGCTGGCGGAGCCCGCCAACTTGGCAGCTCCGCTAACCCCGTGGACAATGCTTCTAAACATAGCAAGCGGTTGCAACATAGCGCAGAGTCAGGTTTGTTACACAGTCCAATGGTAATGTGCCACGAGATTATGGTTTCAACTTTCAACAACGCAAGAGTTGGTATATTAAACTATATGATATAGTCGACGCAGAGAAGTTGTTGTATATCCATGGGGGTCCAATGGTATGGACTTTGGTTATAACAGAGTGTTCCACTTGGTAATACAACTAAGTCAAAACATACAGTTACAACAAATGCCACGGGTCATGTTGCATTGTGACTACACTGCCGGAGATATATTTAAACATATGATATGTATCATCTCCGGGGAGCATAAGCGCGGAGTAATGTCACATGCCATGGGTCGACGTGTTACAGAACCGCCGAAATATCGATATATGTCATGCCACGGGTTATAACCAACCACCAACGGCATTTAAGTTTGAACCATCAGTTATATGCCACGAGGAGCGACATTTGTATCACCACCAAGCTATGTGTTACCACCAATGGCACAGGAAGAATCATATTATCCAAAGTCTAAAATTGTAACACATGCCACCACTATGGTATGTATTAAAACCTTGGATGCCGTCGGTCCAATGTCAAAGCCATGCTATAATTACATGTGCCACGATACATGCTATGTTAATACTTTGGATACAACCTTAAGGTTGAAGAGTTATATCCACCGGATAGTTATGGTATTAACCATATTAAACTTTGTTAAAACAAACATTTCATATGGCGCAAAGCTATAGGATAATCCTTTATGCTTGTTAATTCGATTTAATTCGAGTAACTCAATTTGTAATGTTGTTATAACATATTGCTAATATTTGCTATGTTTCTACAACTAAACTCTAAACTTAGAGTTACAAAACCTTATAAAAGGTGGCCAATGCTCCAAAGCAAGTCAGAGGCAAGTGAAGCTCAGAGTGGTGTGGTGAGCTAGTTTTTGAGCAACAATTGAAGTTGGCATTCCGAGGTCACATGGAAGCCAAATTGAGCGTTTGAAGAACCGAAACAGGGGTTTGGTGCGCTTTGGACACACTGGCAGAGTTCGTTCAACAGTTGCAGCAGCCAATACTTCAGAATTCAGTACATGGACAATTGTCTCTCCAAGTCAAGTTGAGGCAAGTAATTGAATTATGTTCTTATTGATGCATGATTGCTCATTTTCAGCTAAGGTCTGGAGTCCTTGCAGGAGACTCTTTGTATTACTGTAGTTGACACAGTGATTGCAGGTTGTCGTGTTATTTTGTGAGAGTTCTCTGTAGAAGAACATTTCCTTGCAGGGGAAATAGCCACATTGTAAACAACAAATTGATGTACCTCATTCTAAACACTAAAATATGAGTGGCCTAGCCTTTTGAGCAGGGCCCGGAGACGTAGACCATGAGGGGTGAACTCCGTCACCAAACTTTGTGTCGTTCTTCTTGATGTCTGCATGATTATTTGTGTTATGTTCTTTATAGTTAACTAGCACATGCGAACTAATTCATGCTTGAAGGAACATCAAATAAACATATTGTTTTGAAAACCCATTTTCATACTTGTAAAGTGTCATATGACAATCTTCATCGTCCATTTTCTGATCAACCATTGTACTCTTGAATTTGCTGAAGATAATAATAAAACCTTCATCTGTTGCACTGGTTTTCACTTCAGGGTTTTTCCAGGGAGATTTGTCCAAAAACAACGGTGTTATATATTTTGTGTGTGTCCATCTATTTCTTAGTTTCGTATTTTATTTTCCACAACATTTTTATTGTGAAGAATGCAATAATAATTTTATCGTTATTTGTCGAATAATAATTTAGAAGACAAATAAACTGCTAACAGTTAGAAGATAAATCTCCAGTTTATTGCATTCAAGGAATTTTCACATAGGGTCCCCAAGTAATCAAAGGCTTCACTTGCAGGATACCCAAACTCATTCTTGCCTATCATCCCTATGCTTCTCTACACAAGACTCAGAATTTGGGATAACAACCAGATAGCAATATCTGCATGTCTTCTTACTTTGTTGAATTGTCCAATACAAGGTTCCAAACATTCTTCAGATTGCTCAATACAAGGTTCCTACTATGAGACAATGGATCACATCTTCACACTTTGAGCCATTATTGAGGAGGCCCATCATTGTTCTTTGAATGTTTACAATTGCTTTGTAGAATTTCAGAAAGCATTTGACACAATTCCAAGGGAGGCATTTTTCTAGAGAATTTGTAACATTAGCACATTCGAGACCCTCCTGACAACCATCATGATACTGTATGAGATAGTTTTGGGATGCCTTAGGATGGCACATAGCCTTTTTGACTTCATCCAAAGTACCATTGGTGTAAAACAGGGGTGCCTCCTTTCATTGGCCCTCTTTGAGATCTATATTGATGAGCTGGAGTCTTTCCTCCATGAGCATATATAGGAGGGAGATGGTTGTCTTCTACATCAGGGGTTGATTTCCCTAGTCCTATTTGCCGACGACTTGGACTTGTTGGCCTCTACATCTAAGGGACTTTAGAGATAGATCGATGCACTGGATAACTTTTGTGACCTTTGACAATTGATGGTGAAAATGGGTGAAACCAAGATTTCGATTGTCAATGCATCCAATAACTCTCTTATAGACTTACATTTCTATTATCTGGGGACAAAGAATGAGATCACTAGAAATTACACTTGCTTAGGAGCATAGTTCACAGGGAACTGTTTTGGTATGTGGTAGGCCCTCCCACCTTAGCTTAGTAAAGGGTATGGTTCCTTGACTCTCATCGAGAGACAATGCTTCCAAGGGCGGTTCCAAGATATCTCATCCAAACTCCACCTCATGGAGGCAATTATTTGACCTACAATTCTCTATGGATTTGAGTTTTGGGGGCCAAGCTTGTTACAAACATATTGGGCCCGGATGGAGAGAGTCGAGACCTTGTTTCTCAAGTGAATCTTCCACTATAAGTAGATGGTCTCGTAGCCCATCATTCAATCAAATTAAAACATCCACCCATTCCTCCTCAAGGTCATTTTCCATTTGTTCTCTTTCCTTCATAAAGTCAATTCTCTTGGAGACTCTACCACAGGGAGAGAGAGGTATCCCAACCTTGCACTTTGTGCCTAAGAGGCACTCACTTTGGATTCCCCCTCAGGCCGCACGTGAGGTTGGTTCGCAAAGGCATCTTAGCTTCTCTAGTTGGTGACTATCTCACCAAAGCGCCTCTTCTTGTTTGGATTCTCCCTTGATGCATCGAGCCATCTCTTGTCGACTAAATATGTACTGAATTAGGCTATTAGAGGGGATATCTACACATTGTACATTTAGTTCACTTGGGCTCGAAGATTCCTTTTACCTAGAGCACTTTTTGGAGCTATAGGGTGGTATCATTGCCTGTCCCTCTTATATGCATAAACGTTGGATGCACTCACTGGTGATCCGTTTGGGATCGACTCTCATCGACTCTGGACAGAGATAGGCCACCATATGCCATGATCTGATATGATCTGCTAGGTGTGCCATCTACAAGAACTAGAGATGGAGATGTACCTCATTTTTAGGTGCCCCCTATTGCCTCAAATTCTAGTATGCCTTGTGAGAGGCCTCACAAGACGAGAGCTAGACCAAGATACAACAATGGGGTGGAGGCTACTGTCGCCTCAACAATCCACCTCCTACTCTTTAGTGGAATTTCACCACATGGGAGGCTTCTCAATATAAGTCACGTAAAGGATATTCTAAGTCAATAACACAAAGGTGTCAATTACAACAGGCTCAAATAGGGTACTCGAACTAGGAACAAAACTCAATTTTATGTAATAAGGGAAAGCGTACCCTTGAAAGAACCTATAAAGGAGAGTTTATAACGTAGGGTTTGAATGAGATGATGCAACAGTAGCATAATTAGGCATATAAGACAAAGAAAAGGTTTGCTAGAAAGAGTTGATCAATAAAGGGGAGCAACAAACCTTCAATTAGCCCTAAGTTGAAGCCTTAATTCAAGATTAGTGTTATTCAACCCAAAATTACCTTGGTTTGTGACGTTAGCCCTAAGCAGGCTATTCCAACCATGCAAAATGCAAGATTTAGGTGAAGTAAGGCCCAACAAGTAGGAGCAACCTCAAAATGAAAATAGCCTAACAGTTCAACCCTAGTTGAATTCAGCCTCAAGCCGTAGCCCTAGCAACTTGCCTTAAAGGGATGAATTAGGTGAGGAAAGAGAAAAGGATAAAGTTTTTGTAGTTTTGACCACCTCCGTGGATGCTAGTGCCTTCTAACTACATGGGTGAGGGAGTCTATGGGAAATTTTATTGTGGAAATATCAAACCCTGGAAGGGAGTAAGGAGGAAAACCCTAGGTTTTCACTTTAGAACCCTAGATATCATTCAATACGGAATAAGAAACAAGAGAAAAGCTCTCTAGGAGGTTCTCAAGGTTTAATTCAAGATTCTTAATTAAACCATCCAATATTTTCACTGAGAATTTCATATAAAGATAAGTTGTTAGACATGGAATATAGAATCCCTAGCAAGATACATTGCCTACAATAATCGTAAAAGATATTCAATAAGAAAAGTACTCACATGATATCAATGAACAATCCTTATTTATCCCAAAATGACGTTTCTAGAACAAAGACTAGTCTATAATAGCAAAAATCCTCAAAGATCACATCTCCATAAGAGTAAAGAGGTACAAGTGCTAGGCCAAATCTCTAAAAGAGGCTGAATTAATTCACAAGTGACGATGATAAAAAGAAATGGAGTGATCCTCTTTAAATATGAGGTCTATAACTCCATTTAACCTCTAAAAGCCCCTAAACAAGTTTGATAATGAGTAAACATAAAGTAAACCTTGGGTTACAAGCCAACCCACTAGCTCAAACATGAAAGAATGCCAAAATAGACACACATGTGTGAGTCACAAGCCTCTAATAAGATGACATCATGCTATTTTTGGGCTCCAAATGCTAAGTCATGGTGAAAGGAAGGTTGAAAGTGTCTCCAAGCATCATGATCATCGTTCATTTGAGGAGGAATCCTCAAATCAAGATGGGGTGCTCCCATGTCATCTGCATGGGTATCCAATGGTCAATGTAGTGCATCCTCACTTCAGAGTTAGGGCTCCATTAGGTGCAACAAGCGTTCCTCAATCATCCTAAGGATAATCATCCTCATCTGGGCTTTGAATCATGGCTTTCCCATCAGGTAGTGTCAAGGCCAGCCTGCGGCATTCTGGTTCAAATGGTGCAATCATCAAGAATCCTCTGTGCTATGAAAGGGAAGATCAGCCTCCTACTGTATTGCTCCTTTGGATCTGCAATTCTTGTGCTATCTTCTGTGTGGTTAGCAGTGGTGACTTCATCAAATTCTGGCCTCAAATCTTCTTTCATTATCACAGTAGAATTATTGTCTTCAAGGAGGTTAAGAAGGTCTTCTTCTTTTAATAATTCCTCTTCATCTTCATCAACACCTCCATTACCTTCAAAAAGACCAAGAAGGCCTTTCTGTTGTAGTGCTGCTAACAAGTGTTGGTAGGTGTCCTCAAAACTTTCTATTCTTGGACCAAAATGCTTGAGAAAACTTTCAATCAGAGCTTTGAGAGAAGGTATGCTCTTTGGTCTCCAAGAGTGCTTAAGCCAGCCATTATTTCTTAGTCCCCATGGAATGGATAAATGATCTCATCATGGCATGTTCATGTCTTTCCTCAAATTTTGAAGTATATCACATGAATGCCAAGTCATGTGGAATAGCAGCAAAAGAGGTACCATTAAATCTTGGAAGCTTCCCATCAAATTTCAAAGGAGGTCTATTTGGGTATCTCAGGATACTCACAATGTCCATCACATGAAACAATTTGTGCAAATCCCAAGGAGCCATACTTTATCCATACAAATTATTCACCATGAAAATTCCAGTTTGATGATGAATACAATTTTGTACCTTCTTCACAATGGAGTTGCCAAGCCGAGCTATTGATGCCTTCACAATCGTGCTTGTCTCATCTCACAAGCACAAAGTCTTCAAATTCTTCAAAGAACTAGGTCTCTGTTCTTCCAGTCGAATTGCCTAGAAGAGATCTCAATCTGAAACCCCATCCAATGTTGTCTTCCAGGCAATGGATTTTATCCTCGACAATAGTGCCAAAAATGTTCAACAAAATCTCACACTTGAGATAATGTCCACAACCTCAAGTGCGAGACCTTGTGCATCTCAGAGTGTGGTTGTTATCACTTAACCACCCTCTTCTCGCTTTTGGCCAGCTCTCCTGTGGCTCAAGGGGGGTCTCCCTAGGATATGATTGGTAGGGTATGGTGACTCAGGACTTGAGTTCAAAGGGAAGGTCCCCAAACACACACAATCAAGGAATTACAAGTTAATTTTGGAGAGTAAACCCAAAGAAAATGGTTTAAAGTATTTTAAAAGAAATAGGGTGATCCAGGATGGAAGATCAATGCCTTAGCTTGGAATAAGGGTTACATGTCATCCATCTTGTACATTCCTACCATAAGGAAACTTCAGACCTTATCCTTGGGTTGATGTTTCAACTTTTTTCAGTGATTATTTTAGTTTCTATTTCATTTGTTATCTTTCTGTTTATCATTTTTAACTGTTTCTTATCTCAGAACTAGAACAAATAATAAGAATGTTTGAACAAATATGTAGCTTGCTCAATTTCAGTGGAGATGTTTTCTGTCTAGATGGATAATTGTGCATCTTCCCTCAGAACAGCCTGGAGTTCAAAAAAATTGTTATTAAATTTCTGAACTAATGTTTAATTTTCTCCCAGTTGTCAGATGCATTCTTTTAATCTTTCTTTTTTAATCTTCGTAGGTCAAAATATTGTTTATTTATGTGGCAAGGTTCTTACCCAGTTAAGGAATTTACTGCAGAATTTTCTTGTCCTTCACCTTTTTGATTTCTTTGTGATCATTGCACACAGCTCTTCTCCCTGGTCCGATTACGATGATCACTGATGAATGTATTGACTATCTTAATTTTTGATATTAACGGCCTCCTGGGTCTCAAAGGCTTTCCACATAATTCACATGATTTTCTAGGTCAGATGACGTTGAGACACAAGGACACATGGATTTGAGTGTCTGACATGGGACACATAGATCCTTGACAATGCAATATAGGGACATGTGGATTTTTGTGTCTGACATGGGACTTGTAGATCCCTGAAAACGCGACATATGGGCCCATTTTATATATACAGAGAGAGAATTACCATTACAATAATAAAATATACAGATGCAAATTTTGGAATGTTAGGTAAATAGAACTATGTCATTCACATATTGGGATACATTTACTGACATGTCAGGAAACATTGCATGTGTTTTTTAATTTTTAGTGAATTTTTTGAGCTGTTTTGGTGCTCTAGGTTTTTGACACGTCTGAACTCGATAGGGCAGAGTGTGGGACAGGAGTTTGGCACGTGTCCTGAAAAGGACATATGCCAAGTGCATGTCCAACATGCTAGGGGAGTGTGTCATGCATGCCATTATTTACAACACGTGCACATGGTCTACCCTAGCATGTCATGTTAGATAGTTGGCATTGTCTCTTATGATGCTTGTGAATCTAGATAAATCTTGGATGTATTTTTTGTAAGTGGAAATGTTGTTCTGACTATTGTGCTTTTGTTCAATCTCAGATCAGCAAATATTGGAGTTTTCATATGCATAAAGTGCTCGGGCATGCATCGAAATCTTGGGGTGCATATATCAAAGGTATTTGTGTAAGGGGTTCTTCATTGTATGTTTCTTCATTGAAATCTTCATATCTGCCCCTTGAATAAATTTCTGCACTTGTTTTGCAAAGAGGTATTGGGATTAGCTGAGCTTTGCTAATTAGATCAATATCACAATCTGCACTACCATTGCTCTAAGTTGAGAGCTTTATCATTCCTTATTTGCTAATTTTTCAAATTAGCCCGCTGCCTGTTTGGTGAGGACTTACTGTCATAAATATGCACAGAACATAAGAGAGCATAGAATTTGCAGACTCCTTTTGATAATGATTTCTATATGAAATTAGGTCACACCTCACACTAAGCATGAATTGATCAATACCATCTTCTTTAAAAGTTAAAACGCAAATATCAGCTCGAATAATCATAACTCATAAGTTCACTTTTATCTACTATTTACACGCATTCACATTAATAGCATTATTTTCCTTCATTTGAACTCACATTTTTGGATACATCCTTTGCTTCAAACTGAATCCTGGCCCATTTTACATAATGTTTGCAAAAGCTTGGTTCCACTCCAAACTCTGTTGCACTTTGAACTAACTTCTAGTCAAGTGTTAAGGCGCTACAAGGCCTTCCAATATCTGGCTAGCACTGTGTATGTTGCAGAGGTTTTGCATTGGAAATGTGATATGGAAATGCTTATGGATTGTTCATACAGCAACAAAAGGTGGAATTTCATCCGATTAGATTGCAATATGCTATTTCCAGTGTTTTAACAATCAGTTTCTTCCTTTCAGGTTTGCAATTAAATCTTATTCTCTGTGTAGGATCTAAGAGGGAGCTATTAACCTGAATTCAGACTTGTTTTTGGGCATTACAGTAAAGACAATTTTTTAAGTTTTTAAAATGAGATGTAACAAGTTGTTCTCATACAGGCAATTTTGGACCAAATCAAACTATAGCTATTGCTGTCATATTTCCATGAAAATGGTTCTATTTGGATCATTGTGTCATAGTTCTAAGGTGTAAAATTAGGTGATAACATGAAGAGGGTGAGAAAGTTTCATATATAACCTGAGAAAATCATCCATGTATATGTATTGATGCACTTTTTAAACATAGATCAATAGCAGTTGAAGTGTTGATACAATGAACTGTATATTAACTTAAGCTTTATGAATGCCCATGTCTATGTATCCCCATCTCATTACCTGTTCTCCTTTGCCACCTCTAGCTTAAATGAGGAGACAGTGATGATTTATAATAGTACAAAACAAGAAAATATGGGAAACATGATTAGAAATGCTGTAGAATAGTATTTGATGAGATAGAAATATCTATTAGTGTTAGGTTTTTCGGTTACTCTGAAAGTCCTTACACCATGCTTGGGGATGCTTTATGTGATGTGTGGTGCATGGTGTATGTACAACTCTTGATTTTGCCATGATGGAACCAGGAATACACATGGGAGGTGGCTTGCTCATTGATTGTTAGACCTTGTTGTGTGGATTCTTCTTTGACACTTTTCCTTGGAGCATTGGAGACCTAGACAGCTTGTTAGCATTCTTCATGGAGAGCAGGTGGCTTGCCTCGGAGGAGTGTTGTGTTGAAATTTTAGAAATAAGACTTTTAATGCAAATTTTGAAATTTGATTTCATGTACTTGAGGTTTCATGGTTCTATTTCCTGTAAACTTTCAGCGTTAGGGCTGAATTTGAAAGACTATATAACAGCAGCTAATATTTCACTTATAGCTAACCCAACTCATCAGCCAGCCCAAGGAAATAAACATTGGAAAAGTGTACTTCATTACTAAAATGTTACAGCACTCGGGGAAAACTTTTCAAGGCGTGTAACAGATCTAAAATGTCTTATAACAGCAGCAAATCTGTTCATTTAACTTATTCAGCTATATGTTATATTGAATCAGCATGAATAACAGAGGCTGAAATATACTCAATCATGAAGATAACATAAACTGGAGATCAAATCTGCAAGTACACAAAATTTGGACAGCTGGAAACTCCGTGTTTATATATATATATATATATATATATATATATTAAAGATGAAGTATGAGTTCATATCACAACTTTATCACAAAGTTGATACAAGTCAGGTGCTCCAAATCATAGCTAGGAAAGCCATAGGAAAACACTATGCCACCAACTCCTTCTAGGTGGGAATCACTGCCAAACAAAGCTGTTCACTCTACCAAAGATCTTTAACATGCTAGCATCATCACTATCAAGATCTTCTTGGCACATACAACAAGCTTGTATCATATAAGTTCTCTACACTAGCACTATTGTATTCCTTAGGGTATTCCTGGGATTTGTCTGTTAGTTTTTTGTATCATCAGGTAGGTGTTTTAGTCTCGGTTTGTGTCTAAGAGACTAAGGAACACGACATCTCCAAAACCCAGAAAAGGTTCTAGGAGAAAACACTTAGAGACCACTCAATTAAGTTAATTGATTAATAATAAAAAATGCCTAAGTCTAACTTAGGAAAGTTGATTAATTAATAGCAATTAATTGAGGAAGATCTAGAAAGCTCTAGAGACTCACACAGATCAAGTCCAAGATGATCTTAGTTGTTGATGGGGATCTAATCATGGCCGTTGGTGCTCCAACAAGAGATTATAAGAGTAGGTTGATGGGGATGGAGATGGAGACATTGAGCAAGAGGGAGAGCGGGTTCTTTGGCAGATAGAGGTATCTAGTGTAGTGATTTAGCAGGAAGAAGAGTTCAAGCCAGAGAAGGAGAGCATCAATGATTGAGGGAGCAACAGTTAAGAGTTCCAGAGGGATTTTCTAGTTCCGGAGAGCCAACAGAAGGGATGCCGAAATATTTTGTAGGTAAAGCCGTCCAAGTTGTGTGAGTGAGCCAAAAACCCCAGTGCGAGTGCCAGAAAGAGATCGATTCATTGGATGAAAGTGGGGAGACCACCCAGAAGACATAGCGGGTCATTTCTAGAGGCAAAGGGAGGCTAGATGGCCCAATTGGAGTCAGTTTTAGGGGCCGTACGACTTGTCAGGCCAGCAGTGTGAGCAACCAGTTAGGCAGTGCGAGCAGGCTAGAAGGAGGCCGAAATATTTTGGTAGAGGGAGAATTTTCTTCAATTTTTTTTTGTTGTTGGTGAGATTATTGCTATATTAGTTTTTGTAGAGCATCAAATGGTGTTCCAATCTCAAACTTTGTGGAGAGGCTAAAACACATGAGATCTCATGAACCCAGAAATTGTTTCTGGAAATTCCATCTAGAAACAACTCAATTAAATTAATTGGTTGATAATTAAAAATGCCTAAGTATAACTTGGGGAAATTGATTAATTAATGAGAATTAATTGAGAAAGTTGAGAATTCTCTAGAAACTCACATGGATCGACTCAACAATGATCTTAGCTGTTGATGAGGATTTAATCATGGCTGTTGGTGAGTCGAGAGATTATAAGAGGAGGTCGATGGGGTTGGAGAAGAACACACTAGAGGTTGAGTTCCTTGGCAGAGATAGAGTTTCCCAGCTGCAGTGATTCAACAGAGAGAAGTTTGAGCCAAAGAGGGGACACAAAAACAGTTAGGGGCAGAGACAGTGAGTTCGAAGGAAGTTTTCCAGTTTCGGAGAGGCAACAACAAGTGACAGAGGTATTCCAGAGTGGAAGCTGCGTAGGGACTGCGCAAATGCTTCTGTGAGTAGTTCGATTTAGCTGAAAGGGAGATCAATTCAGCTTCCAAAGGTCGGGAAAGTCTTCTAGAGGTCTGGAGAGTCACTTCCAGCAACAAAAGTAGACTTCCAACAACAGAAACATGCAATGTGGCTTGATCAGAGAGGGTTTCCAACCACACGTGTGAGGGTCTGCGCAAAAGCAACGCAAAAGGGCCTGCGCAAGGGTTGGATGACCAATTTTCGGAGGGAGCCAAGTGCTGGGATTGCTTGTGGAGAGAGAAATTTTCTCTCTAATTATTTTTGTCAGATATCTGCTGATTGGATAGCTAGTCGGGCATCCATAGATTTTACTTGGATTATTTGACTGTTGCATAATAATAAAACCCTCATCTGCTGCACCGATTTTCCCGCATTGGGTCTTTCTGGGGACATTTTTCCAAAAATAATGGTGTCATATTTTTGTGTGTACTAGCATTTTCTCATTTTCCAGCATTTTATTTTCTGCAGTGTTTTTATGGTGAAGATTGCAGTTGTGATTTTATTCGTTATTTGCCGTAGAAAATAAATTGCAATTAATTTTTTAATCAATTAGAAGAATAATTTCTAGTTACAGCGATAGATTAAAATTTCACACGCTGGAGGATTGCTAGTTTGGCATCTAGATTATTGTACTTTGATTTTATTGCTACATAATAATAAAAATAAATCCTCGTCTGGTGCATTGATTTTCCTTTCGAGGTTTTTTTGGGGACTTTTAGTCCAAAAATATTGGTGTCATTTCTATTGTGTGTGTGCTCATCTATTTTCTTAGATCATTGCCTTTGCTATAGGGGTCCACAGTTTCAATAGCAGAAGCATCAGTGTTAGTAGGCGTAGTCAGATCTTGAGAGACATTGCAAAGACTAGTTTCAGTCAATTACTAGAGGGGCGCAAAGACAAATGCAACGAAGACAGTTACTCAGTAGATAGTGCAAAGACTAGTTGCAGTGAGAGACTCAGGAGACATTTGTAGAACCAGTACAAGGACACAATAGATCTATAGATTAGTTCTCAATTGCAGTAGTTGCAACAACAACATGAGATTAGATGCAGCATAGGCAGAGCTGGCAACAATGCAGAATGGCACATTGTAGTGACAACAACAACATAGATGCAGGGTGGTTCAACTACAAGGTAAACAAATGAATTAGAGTATGCGTGATGGTTGATGGACAATGGCATCTAGTCGTATCACAATTGTCAGACATCAACAACGTGAGGTGATTCAGCTACAGACTTCAGGGTATTCTTCAGGATGATGGGTATAGTAGTGGAGTGGAGAAGACAAAACACCTTCCTCGCTAAGAGGGAGTGTTAGTTTTTGGTTGCATCGGACAGGTGTTCTAGTCTCGATTTGTGTCTAAGAGACTAAGGAATACGAGATCTCCAAAACCTAGAAAAGGTTCCAGGAGAAAACACCTAGAGATCAATCAATTAAGTTAATTGATCAATATTAAAAAATGTCGAAGTCTAACTTAGGAAAATTGAATAATTAACAACAATTAATTGAGTAAGAACGAGAAAGCTCTAAAGACTCACATGAATCGAGTCTAAGATGATCTTAGCCGTTGATGGGGATCTAATCATGGCCGTTGGTGCTCCAACGAGAGATTATAAGAGCAGGTCGATGGGGATGGAGATGGTGACATCGAACAAGAGGGAGAGCGATTTCCTTGGTAGATCGAGCTATCCAGTGCAGTGATTCAGTAGGAAGAAGAGTTCGAGCCAGAGAAGGGGAGCATCAGTGATTGAGGGAGCAACAATGAAGAGTTCCAAAGGGATTTTCCAGTTCTGGAGAGCCAGCAGAAGGGAGGCTGAAATATTCTGCAGGGAAAGCCGTCTAGGTTGTGCGAGTGAGCCAGAAACCCCAATGCGAGTGCTGGAAAGAGATCGATTCATTGGCTGGAGGTCGGGAGACCACTCGAAAGGCAAAGCGAGTCATTTCCAGATGCAGAGGGAGGCTAGACGACCCAGTTGGAGACGGTTTTAGGGGTTGTATGACTTGCTCAAGCCAACAATGCGAGAAACCAGTTAGTCAGTGGGACCCGGACAGAAGGAGGCCGAATTATTTTGGTAGAGGGAGAATTTTCTCCTAAATATTTTTGGCAAGATTACTGTTGGAGGATTGTCAGTTTGGCATCCAGATTATTGTACTTAGATTTTACTGCTACATAATAATAAAAATAAACCCTCTTCTGCTGCATTGGTTTTCCCTTCGAGGTTTTTTCTGGGAATTTTTAGTCTCAAAATATTGGTATCATTTTTATTGTGTGTGTGCAACTATTTTCTCAGTTCCAACATTTCATTTAGCTTCCGCATAATTTATTTGTGAAGAATTGCATTTTGATTTCTTCGATATTAATCAGAAAATTAATAAACTGTTAACCAATTAGAAGAGTAAATTCCAGTTTTGTAATTTAAGGAAATATCATATTGTCACTTCTCTACACTAGCACTATTGTATTCCTTAGATGCGCCAAAAGTACATGGAAAGACAACTTTAGCATTATCCTCGAAATCTACATGTCCATCCTAGGGTTTGTGTCTTCAAACTCCAGGTATTCAATTCTTGCATCAACACAAGCACAAAAACTACCATGGAACACAAAGGATACAATCACTAAATTTTCTTCCAAGCAAGACATTGCACAAAGCTTAAGTTTCATCAAGTTAGTTTGTTCGTGAGCTTGTTGTAGCTTCACATCCCATGATAACCAGGATTCAAAATCATACAAGGCATTAGCTCTAGTCTCCACATTTTCTAGCAAGGTAGAAACCTTAGCACTACAACAAGAGCTATAAGAACCATCATCATTTTCAACTTCATGTTTTTTCACTAGTGTTTGTATCATAGTTTATATTGAGACTTAGGCTTCGACTTGACCACCTATCAACTCAGGTTTGAACTCAGGCTTAGATAGGCTTGAATTGGTTTGATTTCAATGACTTGATTCTCAAAAGAATACATAATAATTAAATTTTAATGAAAATGATCATATTTAATATTCCAAGCCATTAGAGACAAAATATGCAAAGTTTTCTTATCTATATACCATTTAAGGATGGATATATCAAAATGAATCGAAGTGCAATACATATCAACAACAAAATAAATAATCGATGAGGCTCTAAATGGCCTCTAGAGTCCAAACACCATGCTAAAATCAACTAGTCTATTTCAAATCATTGATTAGCATGATCACTGATCAAACTCATTACCACTGTTAGAAATGCGATCATCAATAGGAGCTACAAATGTCAAAAACACCCTCTGGCTCAGAGTTTTCAAACCCCTCAGGGACATTTGCAAACTCAGTAGTGGTAATAGTTCTAGTAGACGCATGAGTTGGCCAAGTTGCATGATTAATGCTTAATTTGTGCCATGTTTGATGCTTCACTTTAGCTCCTAGTTTGACTACTACTTGAATCTATAAGAAAACACTAGCCATCAACTCCTAGGTAGGAACTAGGATCATTACCAACCAAAGGTGATCACTCTACCAAAGATCTTTAAAATGCTTGTATCATACAAGCTCTCTACAATAGAACTATTATATTTCTCAGGGTTTACAAACCCTAGTGATGTTGCATGACACAAGTGCATGGCAAGACAAATTTAGGAGTAGCCTTGAAATCTACATGTCTATCCTAGTGTTTGTGTCTTCAAAGGCTAGGTCCTTAATTCTTGCAACAACACAAGCACTCAAACCTCCATGGAACACCAAGGATGTAATCACTAAATCTTCTTCCAAGCAAGACATTGCATAAAGCTCAAGATTCATCAAGTTAGTCTCTCCATGAGCTTGCTCTGGCTTCACATCCCATGAGAACAAGGATCCAAAATCATGCAAGGCATTAGCTCTACTGGCCACATCTACTAGCAAGGTAGAAAACTTAGCACTACAACAAGAGCCATAAGAACCATCATTATTCTCATCTTAATGCTTTTTTTTTCACTAGAGACTCAAACTTCGACTCGACCACCTATTAACTCAGGTTTGAACTTCGACTAAGATTGTAATGTTCCAAATTGAAATTTATAACAATAAACATAAAAATATACGAGGAAGCAACAAGCATAAATGAAATACCGCATATACACATGAAAACACCGGGAAAATAGAGCTGAAAAACTGAGCCATTTTATTAATAAAAATAAATCAAAGTAGATAAGAAGGTAGGAATAATCGAACCTAGGTTTACGATGCAAGCTATGCAAACCCTAGGTGGTACAACTATGATCCGGAGGAAATACTAGCCCAAACTGCAATTTTGTTGTTGGCCCCAGTAATTTTGCTGTTGGTTGTTGAATGAATCTGGAATGTCTGCCCTGAAGAGTGTTGGGAATACATTGAAATTTTGCGGGTAGCCTCCTTGCTAGAAACCTAGCAGAACCCAGAAAAATCTCACACACCCAAGTGGTCGAATGGCTCTGTTGGGCCTTGAAATTGTCATTCACTTCCATTACATTTTCACTTATATTTCCATATTACCACCTTCACTCCACCTCCATTTCATTGAATTTACCTTACCATTACCACTATTGGGTTACATTTATGTTTTTCCAAACTTTATTAATTCTTAGCATTTTTAAGTGAATTTGTGGTTAAAAATTAGAAAATAATGTGCATATGCTTATACCTAACAAGTGGGATGAGATTTTTGCCATGTGTAGGTCAAAAGGAAGCTTCTAAAAGACCATTATGTGGCCTACCAAACCCAAATTCGAATTTGAGTGGAGAAGATCATGGGATCATAAGGATATGTTTCTCATTTCCTTTTTGTATTGAAACTCTAAGAATATATATGTCTCATTTCTTATTTGTATTGAAACTCTAAAAAGACATGTGTCTTATCATTTCCTATTTTGATTGTAACTCTAGAGATAGAGGGAGAGATTCATGGACTCTCATTAATGAGATAACTTCTCATATTTTTGTATAAATAGGGGAAGCTTTCTCCTATTAAGAGGTAGAAAAATAGGAAAAGAAGAGAAAGGATTATAGAGTGTCTTGTAACGAAGCTTAAGATGGAATGGAATGTAGATTTGTGAGTTTATCAATAAAGAAGTTTAGTTCTTTGATGATGTTTTGATCACATCTTCAAGGAGCTAAGGATTACACCGACTTGGTAGTAGAGGGTCCTTGCTATTCGAGGAGGTTTTACATGTTTTCTAGATAAGTCATTTTCAATTCTGTTTTGTCATATTTCCTTACTTAGATTGCTTTATGAAATCATAGCTTTTAGCATTATGTTTCATGTCATTTGCTTAGATAAAGGATCCTTATGATATTGCAGTTAGTCTCTTTCTCAAGCTCTTCCAATACATCTCTATTAAATGAATGGGATTCAATTGTGATATTCTGAGTTATTAGCATTTCATTTTCTGTTATTTAGTTGAAAAGAAGATCCTCATTATACTACAGTGAGTCCCTTTTAAAAGCTTTTCCAATAAACCTCTAATTCACGAATGAGACTAAGTTGTAATATTGTGAGTTATTGATTGTTTTGCTTCATAGAAGATCCTTATCACATTATGATTAATCTCTTTCAAAAGCTCTTCCAATAAACCTTTAACTCATGAATGAGATTTAGTTGTAATGTTATAAGTTGTTTCAGCATTTCATAGGAGATCCTTACTACATTATAGTAATCTTTTTCTCAAGCTCTTCCAATAAACCTCTATAAAATGAATGAGATTTCATTGTAATGTTCTAAGTTACTGTTTGTTTCAGCATTTCCTTTTATGTTTTATGAGATCCTCATTGCATTAGAATTAATATTTTTCACAAGCTCTTCCAACAAATCTCTAACTAAATGAATCAGATTAAGTTGTAGTGTTTTGAGTTACTTTTCATTTCATGAATGTTCATTTAGAAGCTGTAATATCCATGGATTAGGATTCTCTGTTTTCATCATTTTCTAGATAGGAGCAGAACTTGCAAATAAACTCTGTTTTAATTCATTTATTAACATTTCATTTTCTCCCTTTTGACATAGATCTAACTTCATCTTTTTAGCATAGAGTAGCATACTAAGCATCAAACATAAAAACCCCAAAACATCAATAAAACACTAAAAACAACGAAGTAAGAAAAATGGATACTTAGGCACATATAGTGCATCACACTTTATCAGTTTACTAGCCCTGGTCGATAATTTATGCTATCAATTTAGGACACTAAATTGACTAAACATCTCAAATAATTGCCTGCAGTGGAAATCTTTGCAAAGCATTCTTTGAATTGATCTAGAATTTACGCATAGGAGTGATCATAAAATTATTAAATTAATCACGAAATTCTCTCACCAAACTCATAAAAACCAGAAAGGGTTTGTCTTGAATCCATCGATGCCGAGTGACCCCGGCAAGTGTGTGTGGCTCTAACAACCAGCCAGTGCGAGCTACAGGAGAAATAACTACAAGAAATGCCCCAAAAATATCATTGGAATGATCTCTCCAACTCTTGTATAAACTCTCTGGGAGAAAACTCTTAATTCTTCCTAGTAATGCCCCTCAACTTCTGTCCTCTATCATTGTGCAACCTCTCCAGTGAACCCCTACACATGCTAGAAATGGAGCACTCCTGACTTTGCAGTACCTTTCTCCCGATCCACGCAATAACATTGCAAAATATTGATAGAAAGGAGGGAGATCTGCAAGCCTCCGATGTTCTTGGAGTACTAAAAGCTACAGTAAACTTGAATAAGTATTTATTATTAATGATGAAAGATGAGATGATTACAATGAGGGATCGCCTGGGCTTTAAATATAGCCTCAAGGTGTCCCTTGGCGAAGAGGCATGATCTTTGATCATGCCCTTTCAGTTAATAAAACCTAATATAACTATATCTAACTAATAATTAATAAAATATTCATAACATTGCCCCTCTCTTAAAGATGCTTTGTCCTCAAAGCATATGTAATTGATGGACAACGGACGAATGTCTGGTTTCCGCGAACGGCGAGCTCTTGCTTCCCATATTTTAAAAAGGTCATTGAGCATATTCTCGAGTTCAGTTTGTTGTTGATCTGGATAGTGAAAATATCTGATATCGACAGAGTCGGATCCTGTCTTGATTTCTGGAGACTCTTCATGGCTCCCTTTTGAAGATAACATTTCTAACTGCTGACATTGCACTGTAGATACGACTTGATTTCCTGGGTTTTGGAATCCATACAACTTGTATTTCTGCCCTTTCCACTTAAAACTTATAAACTGCTTCTGATGGTTGGCAGAATAAGTACCTAGAGTTCGTAGCCATTGAATTCCTAAGACCACTTCTACTCCTCGTAATGGAACGGTGTAGAACGGAGATTCTAAATGAAAGTCTTTAATCTGCAATTTGACTTTATGGCATTTTCCTACTTGTTCAATCTTCTTACCGTCGGCCACCATTACCTTCATATTAGGCATGGGAAAAGTAAAGAGGTTGAGTCTTTTGGCCATGGTGGAATCTAGAAAATTGTGTGTGCTACCTGTGTCTATTAGAACCATTACATTGTTGTTCTTAATATGTCCTCTTAACCTTAGGGTTTGAGGTTGTAATATGCCTGTCATAGCTGATAAGGACACTTGTGGAATAGTTTCGCCCTCCACTTTTGGAGAGAACTCTAAATTGTCTTCTAATCCTTCTATACACGAATCAGTACTGTTAGTGTCGTTAGTTGCTTCACAACTGTATAGATTTTTTGCTTTTCCATTAGCACATCTGTGCTTAGGGTCCCAATTTTCACCGCAACGTTTGCACTTGCCCTCTCGTATTCTTTGTTTTTCTAGACTAGATTTTTCGTCTTCACGAGGATGGACAGGGACATATGTTGTGTCAACTACATTTTCAGATTGAGGAAACCGTCGTCTCGAATATACTTTTTCTGGTTTTGATAATCTTTCCAATTTCTTTTCAGCAACTTTTGCTTTTTGCCTTGCTACTTCTACAGACGTGATTTCATGTAGTTCTAGCTCTTCTTGTATGTGGACTTTAAGTCCTGAGATGTAAGACTGGATTAGACGAGATTCCGACAATCCGGGTACTCGTGTTGCCAAAGTCTCCCATTCTCGCGTGTACTCATCCACATCTCCTTTTTGGCATAATTTGATAAACGTTGAAAAGAAATTTTCTTCTTTTATGCCTTGAAACCTTTTGAAGAACGCATCCTTAAATTTCCTCCAACTGATAGCGAGCGTCGTCTTTTTCCACCACATATACCAATTATATGCTTCTCCTTCCATTTTCATGGAAGCATGCTTAATTTTCTCGTCATCACTAGTAATGTCATAAATCTCAAAATATTCTTCTGCCTTATTAAGCCATGCAACGCTATTTTTTTCATTACCATCAAATTTAGGTAGGTCGATCTTGGCTTTGCGCTGATATGCTAATGGTGGAACAAGAAGGGGATATTGATTAGCGAATGCATTCCAGAGTTGCTTATTTTGAAAATCTGCATTACTATCTTCATGATGATGTGGAGAATCAGTCTTTTCTTGATGCTCTTCCGAGTTCCCTAAATCTGCGGAATTGTTTTGTTGATTAGGCTCCCTGTTAGGAGATGTTGGGGATTGTGTCTGACTCAACTTATCTATTTTATCATTTAGCTTGTTGAAGAGTTCTGTCATATTGTTCATTGCTTCGCCATGCTCTGTCATCTTGTTCATTGCTTCGTTCAGCTTTTCTGTGGCCTCATGATGATTTAGCCACATTTGTCTTTCTATTCGATTTGTTGTATCATGAACCCTTTTGATGTCGTTGGAATGCCCTGCAACTGTACCTTCCAAATTGGCTAATCGCCTTCCAAATTCTTCGGAGTTATTATTAATTTGTTTCTCAATTTCTCCCAATTTCTTCTGGAATTCCGCCATCGACATTGACGAAGACATCGAGCGTGTATGAGGTGGGGAATATCTTTCTGCCAGTTTCTCCTCTCTTTTTCTTTAAAATTAATTAATTAATATTTAATTAATTAATTATTTTTTTTGAATTAATTAATTAATTAATATTTAATTAATTAATTAATTAATAATTTTTTTTTTTTAACTATATAATTATTATATATATATATATAATTTTTAATTAAAAATTATATAATATATATAATTTAATTATATCATTGTTATATATATAATTGTTAAATGAAAATTATATATATAAATGAGTTATATAATTACAATATATATATATATATATATATATATCAATTTAACTATATAATATATATTTTATATAATTAAAAAAAAATATCGTTCCGATTTATAACACACCGTTTAGATTTATACAAACCGCTTTACCAACCGTTTAGATTTATAAACACGAGCCCTTTCAGTTTTAATAAACCCACGATTTAAATATCACCGAACCCATCCGATTTTTTTAAACGCTGGAGTGTATTACCCGTCCGATTTTTTTAAACGCTGTATATTTTATCTGCCGACCGAACGGAATTGTAAACCTGTTTCACGGTAATTGGCGGAAGTGCAGGGTAAACGCTGTATCGTTACAAAGCTGTTACCGATTTTTTTAAACGCTGTATATTTTACCCATCCGATTTTAAACGCTGGAGTGTATTAATGCAGCCGTCCAATTTTTTTAAACAAAACACGCCGTTTCTTATATCAACACTACTCAGAATTTTTTTTTAAATAAATCGAGTTGTGACTGTGGCGTGAAGGTACAGTTGGTTGCACGATTTTTTTACAGCAGTCAACAATCCAATTTTGATTGTTCTTTCTGTGGTTAGATTCTGTCCAAACAAATGATCCGAGCCTCCAAAATCTTTAACCAGAGTCTGAACCACCCACAGGACAGCGATTCCGAGCTACTGTTTGCCTGTTCTGTCCACACAATTTTTTTTGTGGTATGTCTCAGATCTGCGGCTAGGTTGCTCCTAGAATCCGCACCAAACACAAAGAAATATTCCTCCTCAGCCTCCTTGAAACTGTTGTGGTTTTTCCCCGAATTCTTCACTGAGTTGCAGTCCTCAAATTCACTGAGGGCAAGCGTTGAATGTGAGGGAATTATGAATCAGGGTTTGTGAGCAAAGGCAGAGTGGCGTGAGAGAGCAGAAGGGGTTGGGTAAAAATCTGCGGTTTTGGGAATTTCCTTTGATTCCTAAATTCTGGTGATCACACAGATCCAAAGAGCGATGGCTCCGATACCAATGGAGTGGAAAAACTCTGGTAAAA